>LQNS02277097.1:2048878-2068372 GCA_001587735.2 Parhyale hawaiensis | reverse complement strand
AGACCTTCGTTTCTTGACAAACCATAAACAACCAATATTGCCTCCACCAATATCGACCTAAATATACTAAAATCAACGGTATGTTATGGTTGACATATCTACCATATGGTTTCATCATCCATAATCGTCTTTCATCTCTCATACACTACTATATTCTACTACAATGACAACCATAATTTCCGACTGGGTATTGACGATACTACTCGCAGCACAATCTTGTCATCCATATCAATTTGTTCAACCGTTCACGTTGCAAACAAAGGAACGTGAAATGTTCAGCATGTAGGAAACATCTCCGACTACCTTCCCACGGGACCAGGCTCTATGTTCGTGATAGGCGTGGCTAGAAACGTGAAGTTGGGAAAAGAGGGAAATTATCGTGTGAACACTTAGTGCGCTGTCACTCTTCAAACCCATATTGAGAAGGACGTCTGACTCTTTTGCTTTGAATGTTACACTGTACGTGCTGTCGAAGCATTTAGTAGGACATTACGTCCCTTCCTTGGCGTTGCTTGGCATGTTGTAATGTTTAGGGGCAATATGTGCCTCAGGATGCTGGTGTCGAAAAAATTCTCGACTAAATGTTTTTTTGCTCTGATTTAAGACGCTTTACAGATCTGCTCTTATTAATGTCTGAAATCGTGATAGAACAAACCTTGTCGTTCGAGCACAGCTGTAGTACACACTACACATCCCAGTTTGGGCAGCTTAATTCAAATATTTTGAATAGCGTCTTCGATAAGGACAGTACTGGGATTTTCCCCCACACTGGACAGGCGCGGGACCGCGATGACGACATATTGAAGCTGCTGGCCCGCAACGGCAGCTGCGCTAAGACTAATAGTCAATGGAATTCCTAACTAGTGACTTACGATGATGATGCAGGTGTGCGGCAATTTTTCTTTGGACATCCGTGCATGCACACAAACACCTCAAGTAAGCAAACAGAAAAATCCGGTGACACTCACAATTGCTGAAAACGCGTAGATTTTGGCCAGTTGTATAGTGAAAGCTATGTGATATACCTATTGCTGCATGCTTATATCTTTATCAAAGAAAACCTCAAACATTCCCTAATGAAAAAATGTATTTAAGAAGGCAAAGAAAACCACATAACAGCGCGTGTAACATAATTCTACGTTCTGTTGTGATATCTCTACTACGATAAACAACTTTTCGTAGAATTAATGACCTATGAAACAGTTATGACGAAGACGAACACCAAAGGAGAACAATTTCTCAATTTTCTATAGGCCTCTCATAGATCGAAGTAGTAATTCCCTTCTACCAAACTCAGGCAGACAACTCTGCCGTGCCCATGGTTATTCTCATCTTACGTTATCACACCATGATTCTCATCATAAAATGCTGTGGTGCAGAAGGGTGGTTCTATTCATGCGTGCATGGGTCAATTTGCCAGCACATACCGCCCGCACCGAACACGAGCTCCTGAAATGGCATGCGTCTGTTGTTCAGCCTACACATTCAGAGAGAACGAATAAGAACAACGTAGAAAAAAGGGACAATTTTAAAAGCTTTGAAACATGACATTCTCATGTGAACCAGCCTATATTGGTCTTCACTACGAGTGCTTCTGTGGCTTTAGTACGAGCGCGCATTGCTCCCAAGCACGAGCGCCACTATACTGTAAGGATAGTAGTGTATTCTTTGTCAGTGCTGCTGCTGTAGGCTGCAGCCGAACCGAAATTGGGACCAATGCTTCGTGACAACATACGGCGAAGCGATGAGTATTCGAAGGCCTGGTCTAGAAAACAGTAGGTACATGCTACAATATTCATGCCAAGAATCTTCAAATATTAAATATAATACTGGCAAAATTATAACATTTACCGTTTCGGGAAAAAATATCCCATCATCAGAAAACTCAAATAAGAATCGACACCTCAGAAATAAAATATTTTTCTTTGTTACTACTGTAGTTAGGGGAGCATATGTGTTGCCGGGGAGAAGTCTAAAAAGCGGATGAACCAAGGTAGGCGGAGGAGCCGGATGTCAGCTCCTGAACAGTCAGCGGTGTGAAGCTAGCTGTGGACCGTGTGAAGCGGTATAACCGAGGTCATAAGGTAAAGATTGGGTCTGGTTTTGTGGATGTACAGAGACTCTAGAGTTGTGAGTTCGACTGAATTAGAAGAGTCTATGATGGAAAAGTCATCCTTGCTGATGGGATGAGCTTTGCTCAGCGTGTAGGCGGGTATCTGAATGTGAATGCCTTTGCAAGTGGTAAACTGGTTGGGCTTGATACACCTAAATGTTGGTCAATACGGGCTTTGAAATGTTGTCCAGTGCTACCGATGTACGAGGCAGTGCTAGCCCGGCAGTAGTAACGGTAGATAACACTGGACAAAAGTGGGGTGGGAGGTTTGTCTTTAAATTTAACCCTTTAGTGCCAACGGTACACATATGATGACATTACATGTAGTGTTATTCCTACGAAAAGTGATGTTCTATTGAGGCACTAAAAGGTTAAAAAGTGACCCTTATGGTAATGTGCTTTTGTATGAAAATTTGGAGTTTATATGTGGGTAGGCTTCGGAGAGGTACGTGTTCAAAGTGTTTACTGCACTAATAAAGGTATTGGGGCAGACCCGACAAGAGAAGAGGTGTTGCCATTGTAGATAAAAATCAGTACCATCAAAAAATGGATGCGAGCCTGGCTGATACAACCAAGTTCACTGTTTATGACTCGCATACCGATCATTTCAAACTCACGCATAAATTCCTTGACAAAATCCATAGATTTTTGAAAAAAAGTAGACCAAGGCATCGCCACTGATTCGATTTACAGTTCTCTTTTCAATTCAGGGGCTTCCCTTGGACTCATGTACGGGCTTCCAAAGGTACAGAAAGCCGGTGCCCTTACGACCAATTTAAACCGCCTGTGAAACTCCGTAGCACGCATTGCAAAGTTCCTCGTTCCATTACTTAAACCTTAAACCACTAATCAGCATGCTTTGTGCAATTCATATGAAGTTCGATGCGGTATCAAAAACCTGAAATTGCCCCCAATGCATACTTATCCAGCTTTGACAACACCTCTCTTTTCACCACTATCCCCGTTGACGAAACTATAAATATTATTTACCACAAAATTTGTGATGATACGGACCTATTCCACAACATGGAGAAATCTGCCTTCAGACCTTTACTTTGTCTTGCCATTGAAGAATCCTTTTCCATGTTCAACAATAGACTGTACAAGCAAATAGAAGGAGTTTCTATTGGATCTCCGCTCAGTCCCTCGCAAGCAAATATTTTTTATGCCATCATGAAACTCTTTGGCTTAACGACTGCTTACGTGACTTCACACCATTCCACTACAATCGCTATGTAGAGGACACCTTCCTCACATTCAACAATCAAACGGATTCTGATTTATTTATGCAATATTTGAATAGTAATCATTCAAATATCATTCAGTACCGAAAATCAAGCAAATAATTCCTTAGTTTTTCTAGATGTTTTAGTAACTAAGACTCAGCCCTGACCACTAGAGTTTACAGAAAACCAACATTCTTAGGCCTGGGGACAAGTTTTTTTTCAGTCGCTGCCACCATCAATTTGAAGTCAATGCAATAAAAACTTTACTATTTCGAGAAAACGATTTGTCTTCCTCCTACATTACATTTTCAAACGAAGTTGACTTCCTCCCATCATTCTTCAAAAATAACGGATATCCGCACCATTTTATGGACCACTACGACAAATTGTTCCTAGACAAACTGTTCGATCCCTACATTAGTAAACCCTATGTCCGTAAATTACACTTCTTTCACTCACTTCCGTACTGCAACAACGCCTCTGTTAGTGTAGTAAACATTTTGAAAACGTACCTCTCCGAAGCCTACCCACATATAAATTTCAAATTTTCATACAGAAACACATTCACCATAGGGTCCCTTTTTAAATCTACAGATAAAACTCCCACACCACTTTTGTCGAGTGTTATCTACCGTTACAATTGCTGGGGTTGCAATGCCTTGTACATCAGTAGCACTGGACAACATTTCAAAGCCCTTATTGATCAACATTTAGGTGTATCTAACCGAACCTGTTTACCACTTGCAAAGCCCTCACATTCAGATCCCCGCCTACACACTGAGCAAAGCACATCCCATCAGCAAGGATAACTTTTCCATTACAGACTCTTCCAATCAAATCGAACTCATAACATTAAAGTCCCTCTACATACACAGAACCAAACCCAAACTTAACCTTATACCCTCGGCGGTACCGCTTCACACAGGCCACAACTAGCTCCACGTCTGCATACTGTAGAGGAGCTGGCATCCGGCTCCTCCACCTGCCTTGGTTTATTCGCTTTGTAGACTTTTCCCTGACAACACATATGCTCCCTTAACTGCAGTAGTAATATAGAAAATGATCTTAGTTCATTGGGGTAGATTCATGTTTGAATATTCTGATGATGGGATACGTTCTGCCGAAACGCTAAATTTTATGATTTTATCGACATTATGTTTAGTATTTTGAGATTTGCCTTAGTAAAGTATTTTGAAATTTTATACCTCTTTATTTTAGATCCAAGTCAATGTGCCAAAGGATGGCTGAAATGCCTTACCGTCTCTGCTATGCTTTCCCGAAAAGCGAATTCTTGCCGAAGATCTTCCCTGTAGGCGCTGAAGACTTTAATCGCACAAGGCCAGTCTGTTGAGTACGGAAGCAGTAAAGCGCAGATAAACCCGTGATTAAGTGTTAAGCCGGGATCACACGACATTCAAATAAACGTGTTCTTTCAACGGAGCATCTAAATCTATTGCCGTGTGTGATAAAAAGATCAAAAGAGTGTACCGTTTCCTGTGTTTTAATTCACTCCACAGTTAAAATAACAGCCGACACTTTACCAGCGAAGCTTAGTGAGTCTACAAGGTCACAACTGACGTTTTGGTGTACATTGAAGCTACAAAAACTACAGTTCTGTCGGGCGAGGCCGCCTCGGGTTCTCGTTTTTCCCTCCGAAGGCTGCTCTTCACAAATGTTCGCAGCTGACAAATTCGAATGTTTTCCTAGTTTAATTTATACACAACTAAGCCGCTGAAGATTTATTTTCCATTACAAAATATACAAAGACTGTATGAGAAACGAACGAGTCAACGGCCGTCTAGAACAGTTGCGGTGGTTGACTTAACCAGAGAACGAATACTTTATTGAAATAAAATATTGTTTCTTTTTTTTTCTTCCCGATATGTGTAAAATTTTTACGGTATATTATTTGAAGGAATCCATTACCTGCTGTAAATGCCATCGGTTTAGCATAAAAAAAGGGTAAATTAGAAAAATATATGTATTTGAAAAGTGTAAGATTCCACAATTAAAGAAAAAAAAAACGAGTTAGCTCCAGCAAGTTTATTTTGAATTATTTTTATGTAAACAAACCTTCTTGCCAAGTTATAGTAACTCTTCGTCAACGTTTGTATTGATATTCACTGATCGCAGTTCTGACGGTGAAGCCTTCAGGCAGCACGTGGTCCCGTATAAAACAGGAATGACCATTACTGCGACTAAAAAAAAAGGTTGCGTATCTCCAGAATAACATACTTCAGGATCGAACCAGCCCGTCTGTCCCTCCAGTGAACTCATGACGGTCCCGTAAGAAAACTTCCGGTCAAGGGCGACGCGTATGAGTGCTCGTTTGGACAGTACAGCTGGCATCACGAGTCTCGTCAAGTGCCAACATGGCGCGCGTGTCTCTGCATTGATGACAATGCCACGTTGGGGCACAATGTGAGACCTCGACTCGTCACACCCCTCATCAGCAAGAAAAATCCTAAAAATCGAGACTTGAATTCGCCTATCAACATTTCGCACAGACTACCGATTCAAAATCAAAGTTTTTTTAGTGACGAGAGTAAATTCAGCCGGGTCGGTTCTGAGGCCAGGCTGTTTAATAATAGACGTCGGGACAAAATATACTCATCAAGGCGTTATTAAAATAGACCGTTGAAGTTGGTGACAGAAGCTTGGTGATGTGAAGAAAATTTTCAGTCGGTGTAGCGACTTCATTTGGCTGCATGACCGATACCTCCGCCCAGCAAGACAACGTTACTTAACGAAAAATTCGAATTGGTTATGAAACTATGATTTCCTGTTTATTAGTACCAACATTTGGTCATTTTGAGCCTTTTGGCAGTAACAACAGCTTGTGTAATTTGCTTGACTATCTGTTCCTATTTTTCTGATTTATTTTGCTGACAAACATTAGTTATATAAGCACACAAACACACCAAGCGATTTTCATCAAAATTTGACCAATCACGTCTCTTAACATTTCAAATAACTACTGTAAATGTCATAAAGATTTTTCAAAACGTTTTGAGTTATTTTGCTAACAAACTTGAACACATCGACAAACAAACGAACAGGTCATTACAAAATGTGATCATTTACTCTTCGCAATATTCCCAATAACTTAAATGAGTTTCACAAAACCCCATTCATAACTTTTTAAGTTATGGTACTAAGAAAAAATAAAACAAACAAACGGTGGAACAGATCTTCACTAAAAGCTAATCAGTTGTTATCCTTGACATTCATAATAATCCCTGTAAATTTCGTAAAGATCCGTCATAACTTTTGAGATGACTTATTGAGAGACAAATTCACAAAGAAACAGCCCAGGCAGAGGTAATGGTACAGTCACGGTGTCGGTGCAATAGCAGCTTATCAAACATTAAAAATCAAGACGTAACACTCAAGTGTGATCTTACCAGCCATAAAGAAGGCAGAAGGACCCAGTAGGCCTGCAGGGGCGAGCTGCTGAGTGTTGTAGATATATTCTGATGCTCGAGGGTCCCTGCCAATGACAGTCCACCGTGTGCTGTTGACTGAGACCGAGACCGGTGTAAATGCCACGTTTAATTGATGTTTTCACTTACTTTAGTTTAACCTTAGGCAGTGCTTCAAACTTAACTTACCTCGTCTATACTATGTCCGCTGCTTAACCCTGTCCACCATTACGCAGTTTACTTAGACGTAGATAGTATTCTAAATAATAGGGGTTCGCCTCGTGACTAATGTATTGCACCGAATGACCAGGTCCGTGAAGCATTGCAGCTACTTAAAAATAAAACAGCTACAGGTGTGGACAAGGTTCCCGCAGAAGCTTACAAATACAGATCGCCGAAGCTTGTAACCCTACTTGTTGCCTTTCTTACTAGATGCCTAACACTATACTTCCTCCCAGATATTCTAATACAAGTCATATTACCTCCAATTGTAAAAAGTAAGACGAAGTGTGTATATCAGACATGAGCAACTATCGCCCCATAACTATAACTACATCACTCTCAAAGTTAGTAGAACTGGTTCTTGAGCGATGGATGTCAGTGTACGGTAGATCGACTTAGCAGATAACCAGTTTGGCTTTAGAGTACAACACGGTACAGAAATGGTTGTCTTTGCATTAAAGCAAGTTACAAATTATTCCACCGACAACGGCTCCATAATGTATCTGTATTTTCTAGACCCTAAGACAACATTTGATACAGTACAGCATTTCTCTCTATTTAAGCGTATGCTGCAGAAACAAATACCTCGTTACGTAGTAAAAACATTGAAGTACTATTTTCAAATCCAGAAATGCTATGTGAAATGGGTGCGGAAATGTCATCAGCATTTGGCATGACTAATGACCTAAGACATGGAGACCTTTCTCTCGTAGTCTGTTCAATATCTTCATTCACTGTATCCAACATTCTTCATCATACGTTGGGGCAGCTGCTCGAGTGGACGGTCTTGCGGAGGAGCTATGGCATCGGATGTAATGTTCAACTCATATTTTTTTGTTATAGATGACCCTCGCGAAATATTAGGTTGGATTTAAAACGAGTCAATGATAGCTAAATGGTGAAATCCAAGCTATGGTTTTTGTATTGATCTAATCTACTTATTGTTCGAGAGTTTAATATCCAAGTCGGCGTTTTTTTTAAAGTATTAAGTTTTCTGACCTGTCTCTACGTTACTTAGATATTGTTTTTGTCAACTGATAATCGTGCTTATTGGCAATGATATTTCTGATTACCTTCACATAATTGGACGTTAACTGCCTTCCCGATAATCGGAGCTGTAATTACGGACGATGCCTTTAACTGTCGTCTTCTGCTGCGTATCCTAATCACGATATTTTCTGCTTAGTTGGAGAGGGTAAGTTGTTAAGTAAGCGTTCTTTACATAGCATCCACTAGTCGTCATTATTCAGCAATCGCACTGCTTGTGTATTGATAGAAATCGGAATAGAGTAAGTTCCAGTGAACAGTGAAGGTGAAATCTTTTGTTCCCTGTATGTCTGAACTGTCAATGCGTGGCGATCGTAGCGTAAACGCTCTGCCTTTTTCCCATCATGTTCCATGTGCCTCTTTTGCAATTGATGTCGCAGCTGGAAAATGTGATCCAGCATTGTCGGTGTGACGCATAACTTAATTGTCGTGGCTTGTTTACAGCATGTCAGTGTCTTATGTTATGGGAGGCGGCGCCTCTAGGGGGCCTTGTAAGTTTCATGTCAACACTAACAATGATTAACTTTTGTTGAAAATCCGTTCATCTGCCTGTTTGTTTGTCTGTCTGCCTATTTTTTCTTGCTGCCATAGCTCGAAAAGTTCTGAATGGATTTTCATGAAATTCACATGACTTGTTAGGTATAATACGAAGGGTAAATGACTAAATTTTTGGAATGATCTTTTTGTTTGTTCGTTCGGTTGTCGCAGTTTTTAATTTTATGTATGTTAGCACAATAACTAAAAAAATATCAATGGATCCTTACGAAATTTAAAGGAGCTGTTAGTAATATTAAAATACATAAATTCATAAATTTTGGTAATGACCGGTTGGTCTGTTTGTGTGTTTGACTTATGTTTATCATAATATTTGTTAGCAGCGTCACTCAAAAAGTTAGGAACGGATTTTCATGAAAAATACAGGAATTGTTAATATCAGCAAAAGACATAAATATTTAGATTTTGGTGTTGACACGACGAAAATCATGCTTTCAGAACCAATTTGAATTTTTTGTTGCCTTGCTAGGCGGAGGTATGCGGTTTCAGAGTGCTCTGAGGCTGACAAGAGTGTGAATATGGCAAGTGGAGTACTGGGATTTATCACCAGAAATTTTGAATACAAGTCCAAGCACATCATCTTTCCCTTGAACAAGGCGTTAGTGCGGCCACACTTGGAATTTGTTGTTTAATAATATTCTGCTCGCCTCATCTGTGTAAAGAAACGATGACATGGAAAGAGCACAAAGCAGAGCAACGAAATTGATACCTCAGCTGCGAAACAAGCCGTATGAATGTCGCCTTAAAGAACTGGGCCTTATCTCTCTCGAGCAAAGGCGACTCAAGGGGCAACTAATAGAAACATTCAAGTATTTGAAGAGCTTCAACGATGTATCTACAACGGGACTCTTTGAAAGAGACGTTAATGATCGCCTGCGAAACAACAGTCAAAAACTCAAGCATAAACCTCGAAGAACAACCTTAAGTCAGCAATTCTTCTAGTATTTCATAGTGAGCATTAGGAATAGACTCGATCTTCCCACGTTTTGGGTGTGGAGAAAGTCAACGCATTTAAAAATCATCTTGACCGGGGCGTAAGTTCTGGGGTCTCTCTGGGAATGGGCCTATTGGTTCGTCTACTGCCGCCTATCTAATCTAATCTGAAGCATATTTGCAGTGAAAGCTCGATGTTAAAGGAAATCATATAAATTGAAGGAAAAGGAGGTTACGGCGACATGATTAAATTATTAAAACTAGAGCACTCTGAGAGGGCATACCTATGCCAAGCAAGGCAAAGGCTACGAAAAATGAAATTTGGTTCTGAGACCATAATTTTCTTTTTATTAACACCAAAATCTAATCATTTGTGCACCTTAACAGGGTTAGAAGCTTCAGCATTTTTTAAGATTGGTTCATAATTTTTTGAGTTATGTGACTAACAAACATTCTGACATATCATCAAACTTACAAAGGAAATAACCGATCATCACCAAAATTTAATCATTTACAGTATATCTTTTAACATTACTAACAAGTCTTATAAATTTCCATTCGCAAATTTTTAGTCATTGTTCGAACGAGCAAAAAATTAGAAGCAGTGACAAACTAGCGAACGAATCAAAAGAACATCACAAAATTTGCGTCATTTACTCTTCGTGATATACCTAACAACTCATGTAAATTTCATAAAAATCCGTCAATATTTTTTTTTTAGTTATGGGCTTATGGCATTGAGAAAAATGGGGCAGACAAACAAGCGGATGGACGAATCTTCACCAAAATTTAATCATCTGCTCCTCTTAATATACCTAACAATCCCTGGAAATTTCATCCAATTCTATCAATAACTTTTTGAGTTATCCTGATGACAGACAGACAAATAGACAGACAAATCTGACGAAAACAAAACCTCCAGGCGGAGGTAAAAATGGGCTGAGTCTGCTGATGTATCTTGTGGGAACGCTGTGACACAAATACAGTGGAACAGAAAAATGACGGGGGATTGTATAAAGCAGCCACAGGTCACGCTATAGATATGAAATCATCAGATACAGCGATGAAAAATCGAAATATTAAAAAATGTCATAGCATGAATAATGTCTTCAGACGATGATAAGCAGAGGTTATCGCAGGCGTGTAAATACATATAGAAGAAAAAGAATGAGAAAAGTACCTCCGAAGAGTGGGACTGCTGTATTTGTTTTATGCTGTCTTTCTGTCTATATCATCATATGCAAGGGCGAACTTGCTGCTAGTGAAATATCTGCGAGATCCATCGGTGATATCATAGTGTCTACGGTAAATAAGTTGTGTAGGGTGACTGAGGATAGACGGACAATGACTTGGCATACACGGGCTACGTTTAGCCCTTAGTATACGAGTTGGAAAACAGAAGCGCTTCACGTTCTTGGAACAGATGATTCTGTGCGCGTGATAACGACTGAATCTATTAATACATATTGATTCCAATTACGTACAGTCACGAAATTGAAATATTTAAATTCAGAGACAGATTCGAAACTGAAAAAGTGGCCTTCGCTGTAGCGGAATAGCTGCCGCGGTTCTGAGTTTAGTTAGTTTTTAACTACAATAATATTAGACGAGTCGAAGCTGCAGCCACGGCAGCCTAATGGAAGGGTTGGGAGAAACGTTATCATGTTTGAACTTTCGTGTGCAGCAGACTTGAGGTTAGCCGCAGTTCATAAGGGTGAACGTACAGGCGTTATTAATTTTATGGAATAGGTTTGGTTGAGGAGCTGCAATAAGTGGAACTAAAATAACTCGAATAAGATCAAATTAAACCGCTAATGCAAGCAACTTAGCTTAGACAACAGGAGACAATAGTGAGACATCGCACTAACTTTCATGTAAAAATTATGTTAACGAAAACATGTAGAGCATATGGCGAAGAGCTGTGACGTGTTTATCAAATACATAATAATCTATTTATCAGCGGCCATAAAAGAGCATCACATTGTACTGACAAACTAAATATACTTTGCATCACACCGAAACCTTTTACCGGTTGGCGCCACAACCACTCGGAGTAGAATTTTTTTGACTAGCTAAGCAACTAGTTTAACTGATCTCGTATATCGTTTCTCGGACGTGTCCCACAGTGTAAGACAGCATGCAAGTAGATGTTCTGGCCCTGTTACACGTTGAGCCTAGACGCAACTCAGGATCCTTATTTATTCCGTGGTTATCTTTACGATTCGCCTACACTAATTTTCCGATTTAAATTTGACTAAAACCTTCAAGCGAGCTGCGAGAATAGTCAGATGTTTACCGATATGCGGCATTTATGCACCACGCAGCCTCGACATTACTTGGTGATATGCTTGCCCTGGGTTTCTATAACTGCAAGTAAAAAATATACCTTTTCTACAAACGAAGATGGGACATTTGTTTCATAGCAATGGCATCTTCCACAATTTATATTACTAATATAATGTCGACGAATAAAATTTGACGTTTCGGAAATGAATATCAAATCATCAGAAAAAAAGACATTTAAACCTACTCCTATGAATAGAATTTTTCTCCTTTGTTAGTAATGTGGAGAGGGGGCATAGATGTTGCCGGGAGGGAATCTAAAAAGCGAATGGTCCAGGGTAGGATCAGAAGCCGGATGTAAGCTCGTGTACAGTCAGCGGGTGTGAGATTAATTATGTACTGTGTGAAGCGTACTGCCGAGGTCATAATGTTAACAGTACAAAGGGAGACCTGAGGTGTATTGCACCTCACCTTGCAGAAATTTACATATTTATTGTTTTCAAATTTCAGTTTAGTTGCTGGAAACTTGTGACTTTCCATAAAATGACATTTTTCATGTTTTGTGACAAAATTTCTGTGAAAATACCATACATAAGTAAAAATAACATAGATTTTGTGATAAATGGTCCCTATAAAAGGAGACCTGCACGATAGTGCAGTGCAGACTGCATTTTTACGACCTGCAGCCCCGTACGTATCAACGTCTGTTTATGCTGTGTATCTGCATGTAACTTCATCCCAGGGCTATAATTACTGATGGACAAGGAAGCTTTATACATATTATTTATAATAAATATAACCACCTTAGCTAAATTACGCTACATCAGTGCAGTCGCAGTCCATCGTATACAGTATCATTGAATGGATTTTGTTGTGTACACTCCTGGTACTTTTATTATTCTGCGTACGCAGACAGTACAGTCCCCACAATACAGCAGGTGCATTACAGCAAACTGCCATGGTTATTTTACAAAATGTATATCGCTCTATGCTTTCTACCGTTATCTTAGAAAAGTTCATTTGATGGTGCTGTATTATAATTTACCATTGAATTGATGATTCTAATTATATTTCAACTCATGTATGAATGTCTGAAGAGTATGCCTGTTAATTATTAATCCGAAATGCCAATAAATAATGAATTCATTAGCAAATCATTAGGCTGAGGTACATTGCACCTCACCTCTCCCGTTATAACTCACTAGGAGTCTCCCTGTGTAGGGTTAAGGCTGGGCCTGGTTCCGCGGATGTGGAGGGACTCTAATGTTATGAGCTCGATGGGATTGAAAGAGTCTATGATGGAAAAGCCATTCATGCTGATGGGATGGTTGTTTTGCTCAGCATGCAGGCGGGGGAGGGGCTGAATGTGAGACTTTTGCAAGTGGTAAACCAGTACGACTGGATACAGCTGAATGTTGGACAATGCGGGCTGTGAAGTGTTGTCCAGTGCTACCGATGTATGAAGCACTGCTAGCCTGGCTCTGGTAACGGTAGTTAACACAGAACAAAAGTGGTGTGTGGGGGGGTGGTCTGTAGGGCCCTATGGTAAATGTGTTTTAGTATGAAAATATGAAGTTGATATGTGGTAGGCTTGAGAGAGGAACGTTTTCAAAGTGTTTACGTCACTAACAGATGCTTTGCTGTAGTTCGGAAGCGAATGAAAAAAGTCCAATTTACGGACCGAGGGTTTGCTAACGCCAGGTTGTTCTGGAGTGTGGTCGATGGATTACGGTTTTTTTGACCACACTCCAGAACGATCTGAGCACTGCGATCTCTTATGCGGCTGACTGCGGAAGACGCAGTGCACTTTTGAAAATTGCCCCTACCGTTTACATCATTACTCTTCTGAACGGTATACCTTCCGCCAATTGCAAAAATGTTCATAGCTTATTCAATTTACCTCTTCCTCATAAAAACTAGGTTCCCAGCAAGCAAATCAATGGCCGCCACAATATGGAACAGATACGGTCATCACGGAGTATCAGTCTTCACACACAAAATATGAACATATTCTCAGGAAACTTGAAAAATCGAAGCTAGATGCAAAATTCCTCATTTGCTGCGGTTAGGGAATTTTCCTCGTTTTTGACGTACTGGGAATATTACTCCTATTCCCAAGGGTCCGGTGTCTCCCTATGTTGCCAACTATCGACCCATCACACTAACCCCAATTTTCTCCAAGGTGTTCCAGAAGTTGATCGCTGGTAAGCTTAGTCATTTTGCTGAGCTTACGGGGTTGCTGCCTGCTGGTCAGTTTGCGTACAGAGCTGGCTTGGGTTGTTGTGACGCTCTGTTGTCGGTGTCACACCATTTACAGTCTTCGCTGGATTGTAGGTCGGAGGCACGCCTTGTCCAGTTGGACTTTAGTGCGGCGTTTGACTGGGTTAACCACAGGGGTCTATTATATAAGCTGAAGTCCTATGGTGTTGGTGGTAGGATTCTGTCAATCTTTCGCGATTTTGTTTCTGAGCGAACGCAGTGTGTGTCTGTTGACGGTGTTTTGAGCGCCTCAGTCGCGGTGATGTCTGGCATACCCCAGGGCATTGTGCTCGGGCCCGCTGTTGTTCGTTCTCTATACTAGTATCATGTTCTCTTCGCTTGAAAACATGATGATCAACTATGCCGACGATTCCACTTTGAAGGCAGTGATACCTGGTCCTCGCCTGCGTGATGCTGCCGCTCAGTCTCTGAATAGGGATTTGGCGCGCATTAGTGTATGGTGCTCGGCCTGGAGTATGAAGCTGAATGCCAGTAAGACCAAGTCGATGATTATCAGTCGGGCTCGGATACTTGTACCGCAGCATCTCAAACTGGAGATTGATGACACTTTGCTTGAGGAGTCTAGTTCATTGGAGATTCTTGGTGTTGTCTTTGACGAGATGCTTTTGAGCCGCATATTAGGAGGTTGGTGTCACGTGCTTCCACTGAGATTGGGCTCCTGTGTAAGTGAATTCTGTGTTTGGTGACAGTCAGGTTGCTCGCAGATGTTTTTATGCGTTTTTGCTGCCTTTGTTGGAGTATTGCTCACCAGTCTGGGCTTAAGCTGCTGACACTCACTTGCGTCTGTTGGACCTACTTGTTAGTTCAGCCAGCAGGCTGTGAGATGATAATGATCTAGTGAACTTGTCCCATAGGAGAAGAGTGGCAGAGCTATGTATGTTTTATAAAGTGTACAATAATGAGAGGCATTGGTTGTATTCTTCCCTCCCTGCCCTCAAGGTTTTTGGGAGAGAGATTTGTGCAGCGTGCGGAGCGCACTCTTTCACTTTGGAGGCTATCGCATGTCGAACTAATCAGTTCTGTCGGTGCTTCGTGCCCTGGTCGGCTAAGGTTTGGAATTTGTTGCCGGCATCGGCTTTTGGTCGTACTGGCATGCAGGCGTTTAAGTCAGCTATTGATGGTTTTTTGCTGGATTTCCTTTAGCAGCACTTTGGGCTTCCCGGTGTTGCAGGATGCTTCATTTGGGTTGTATTACCTGTCCGTGGGAACTCAAGCGTGAAATAATAATAATAGCGTATCAAATCATCCCCAAGTCCCTGAGTTTCCGTTTATACCGTTAATCCCACCAGAACAGTCAACTATACAAATCTTGGCAATCTAAACTCTTAAACTCAGCAATTCAAACCTAACAAGTAATATTACAAACGATACAAATTCAGCGAAACACTTTTCATCCTAAATTAAAATTTCGTTTTCATTTTTCGATTGTCTCAGTCTTGTTCATTTCGTACAGCGCAACAATAGAAAATTTATAGATAAAACAAAATCCGTCCACAGCAAAAAGTTAAACACAATAAAAGCATTTGTGAAACTAACCTCTTGTAATCCAGATAACGTAGTTTTCAACTACTCAAATGTTACGCTGCAACCACGCCTTAAATTTTGGTTATAATTTGGTCTGGAATTTTTTCTACCCGTATTCAAACTGGATTACTATAAACATTTTCATCAGTTTTGAGGCCTTAGCTAACAGACTGAAATCTCAACCACTAAACCCTAATTTTTCGTTTGCCGAAGTAAGAAACAAAATAAAAGAAACTTGTAATAGCGTTCACACCTCGCACAGCAAACATAAAGTGTTTTCTCCAATTTTTTCTAAATTCGATCTATCTTTAGTATCTAATTTTCACGAAGAAAATTCCGTTGTCTGGTGCAGACACGACAAAGGATGAGGTGTTGCCGTTCTAGATAAAAAAAAAAAAACACCGTCCTACCATCAAAAAATGAATGCAATTCTGGCTGACAACAAAATTCACTGTTTGCGACTCTCATACCGATCCCATTAAACTTACGCTGAAATTCATTGACAAAATCCACAAATTTTTGAAAAACAAAAATTAGACCAAGTCATCATTATTGATTCGATCTACCGTTCACTTTACAATAATTTAGGTGCTTCCCCTGGAGTCATGTACGGGCTTCCAAGGGTACACAAAACCAGTGCCCCTTTACGACCAAGTTTAGCTTTATATAAACACCGTCCTACCCTAGTGCACAATTCCTCGTTTCATTATTGAACCCTTAACAACCAATCAGTACACTTTACGCAATTCATATGACTTTCGAGACCGAATCAAACACCTCTAATTGCCTCCCAATGCCTACTTAGGCCGCTTTGACATCACCTCTCTTTTCACCAACATCCCAGTAGACGAAACCATAGATATTATTTGTAACGAAGTCTTCAATGACACGGACCTATTCCACAATATCGACAAACCTTCCTCCAGAAATACGAGGCTGTGAGAGCTCCTCATCCGTGTCAAGCAAATTGGTGATAGTTGAGCCCCCATTTCCCTGAGGATCCTCAATCATTACCCCAATCGGAGATGATATCTGAGGATTACAGAGGACGCTTACAGTAACAGTGATAGCCGTTTGCCCCGTTGCTGGCAAATCTGCTGGAAAAGCGTGAAAGGAGGCTGGGTGGCGAGGCTGCTTAATAGTGGTCTTATATCTTGTGCGCAAGCCTTGTTCCAAAGCAGCGATTTCGGTAGCCCCCGCAACGAGCAGCATTTCTCCTACGACATGGAGTCCAGAACCATTCAAGTTAACCCCACCGGGTAAAAATAGTCTCCAATCGTCATCAAATGAAGGAAATAGGTCAATAAATTTGAGCCCATTGTCTTCTGCCTCTCTTTTAAATTGTCCGTTGATGTAGCGGATCCTAGAGTATAGGCGGTTACCAGCCCTGAGATGGGGCAGAATACTCGTCAGAGTGACATGGTCAGATTTCTTTTTGGCCGCGGTAATGAGGTCTCTAACAAGCTGCAGCTGAGTTTCGGAATAAGTTCGCAGATCATTTGTTCCAACATGGATGATGACGTGACCCATCTTTTTGCAACGGAGGTCCTTCAAGATTACAGTAGCATCAGAAGTGGACTTTCTCCGAACATATGTACTTCAAAAATAACGGTTATCCGCACCATTTTCTGGACCACTACTGCAAATTGTTCCTAGACAAACTGTTCGGTCCCGGCATTAGCAATCCCTCGGTCCGTAAATTGGACTTCTTTCACTCGCTTCCGTACTACATTGAGCATCTGTTAGTGCAGTAAACACTTTGAAAACGCTCCTCTCTGAACCCTACCCACATATCAACTTCAAATTTTTATACAAAAGCAAATTTACCGTAAGGTTCTACTCCAAATTTTAAGACAAATCCCCACACTACCACCCCCACCACTTTTGTCCAACGTTATCTACTGTTACCAGTGCCAGGCTTGCAGTGCCTCATACGTCGGTAGCACTGGATAACACTTCAAAGCCCGTATTGACCAACATTTAGGTGCATCAAGTCGTACCGGTTTACCGCTTGCGAAACCTTCACATTCAGCCCCGCTCCTCCCGCCTACATGCTCAGAAAAACAACCACCCCATCAGCAGGAGTGACTTTTTTATCATAGACTTCCAATCCCATCGAGCTCACAACATTAGAGTCAATCCACAAAACCAGACCCAGCCGTGAAATTATGACCTCAGACGTACCGCTTCACACAGTGCATAATTCATTTCACACCCGCTGATTCACATCCGGCCTCTGAACCTACCCTGGCTCATTCGCCTTTTAGATTCCCTCCCGACAAAATCTATGCCCCTGTCCACATTACTTATCAAGGAGAAAAAAATTTATTCATTTAAGTAAGTTTAAATGTCTTTTTTTGTAATGATGGGATATCCATTCCCGAAGCGTCAACTTTTATTCGTCGACATTACATTAGTTATTTCTTTGTCTTAGATTAGAATTTTGATTTTTATTGCATCTAAGTGATCCGCTGAACTCACAGTTCTCGAGAGCCCGTATGGAGATGTCGCCGAAATGCATCCGCAGTTTCCTCCGAAACTCAGGCTTTATCACAGCAGCTACGTCGTAAATCTTCTGTAGTCCGTACAGCGTGGCGTAGTTGCACATGTTATTCCCGAACCTCCCTGAAGCTCGGACGGACATGAGAGGGAGGGCAAACCTGCCCCAGGTGCGGTTGTACTTCAGCTGAACTGCTGATTCCAGCACAGTCTTGGGGAGCGACCGGCCGTCTACGCACGATTGGCAAGCGTACCGAGCTCGGAAGACCTACAAGAGCAATGTTATGTCATTAACTGTCAGAGTTGGGCAACGGCGCTCCAAACAATAGAGCGATACGCCTTCGACCAAGGAGGTGTAATAGAAGGGAAATAGCCTTGAGCCGCCTCCGTAAAGCTCAAGTTTCCGGTGTGGCTGCACCAATCCTATATTGGTACATCAATTTGTTTGTCTCTCGTTATTTCCACCAATGAGATTAAAGTGTATTTGTTCGTTGCAGTAGCCGGGTGCCAGAGGCACTCAGGTTCATGGCTGATCTGATTTCTCCCCGTAGGAATGTATTCATGCTATCTAATATGAATTATGAATGTAAGCGTCTCCCATCTTTCAGATTTTGTAATGAAAATAATTTTCCTTATTTTAACTGTAAAGTTACAAACGTAATAACAGAATTATAAGTTTTACTTTTGATACAGTTTCAATAATTTTAGTTAATATTCGTAGGCCTAGCATGCGCAAAAATTTTCCCGTAATGGAAGCATTAATTCCATCTCTCAAGGTTAAAGTTGATTTTATTGTATTTACTAAAACATGGCTTGCAACAGAAATAAATATCATGTTTCAGCTGCCCGATTATTATCAAGTCGGTATGTTTCGCAACCTCCATGGAGGAGGCAAAACGTTATGCCATAAAAAATCATTCAAATGAATTATTAGATGATTTGTGGACCGTTAATAATACAGTCGAATCGTTGAGTGCGGTATTAAAAGTTAACAAATAGGCCTATAAAATATTTTCAGGACGTCTGTAAAGACCGCCTTGAGCAAAATAAATCATCTTAATACGTACGTGTTACAGCAGTATCTTCTTGCTATATTTAACTAAAGCAAAGTTATCTTCTGTGGAGACCTGAATATCAACGTCGGTAATCCGCTTGGATTAGCTACAATAGATAATTTCATTCGTATCCTAAGTTCATATGGATTCTTTGCTGCTTCTTTCCTATTACAAAATATTCCTTGCTTATTGTTATTATTATTGTTATTAAAACTTCACGCTTGAGCTCCCACGGACAGGTAATACAACCCAAATGAAGCATGTGCAACACCGGGAAGCCCAAAACGCTGCTAAAGGAAATCCAGCAAAAAACCATTAACAGCCGACTTAAAAGC
>LQNS02277097.1:2034859-2046776 GCA_001587735.2 Parhyale hawaiensis | reverse complement strand
CTTAGGGACAAACCTCTCCAAAATGGACACAGTCAAGTCATTAAGCTCAGAGACAGGATCTTCACTGTGAATGATCTGGCGCCATGGCAACGTTCTTACTGGCCGAGTAATAGCCACCCAGTTAGCCCTGCTCTTAACGAATACCACGCTTAACCCTTGACCAAATCTGGTCGAACTTATGTCCAAGTCCATATAAAGTATATTGATGCTTCGGTCAGCGATCACTTGCCCGCCTTCTTAGCTTAGTATTCGAAATTGAGCTCATGACACACTGCTCAATAATTGGGACTTGTCGAGTTTATGATTCTGACAAACATAATTGCTTCATCAACAGAATGAGTCAAGCTTCTTTCGCATATGTAGAGGAGCATTCTTGCCCTGATCTTGCCATGCACCAATTTCTCTAACAGATCTATTCCATCTATTACGATTGCTTCCTGTGAGTAAAGATAAAATAAAACCCATTGCAGAAAGACTGAATGCTTCTATAGTTACCTGAAATATGATCTTAGGAAAAAAATTGCTCAGGATACTTAAGCGTGGCATAATGGTAAAGGAATGATGTACCTCATACAGGGAAGTATTAAATAGATTAATACGAAAATGTAGGGAATACTATTATAAAGGCAAAATCATTGTCCCGAAATTAATCTCATAAATATTGGCAGGCCTCGAATGATGTTCGCGATAGAAAAACCACACGTAAGACTGTTTCTCTCAGTGAAAATGGCGTTGTACATCCAGACGCATAATCAACCAATTCATTTAATGCCCATTTTACTATTGTAGCAAAGTCACTTCTGGAGGCTCTCCCTCTCCAAAAAGGAAATTTTACAATTAACACGAATTATGTTGGAACAGACCCTATTTTCAGGTCCACCTGTCCCGATGAAATTGTTGATATTCTCAATTCTTTCAGTAATAAGCACTCATCAAATTTCCTTTCATCACAGACTGTAATTAATGGCAAGTAGTTTGGGTTTTGAACCTCTCTTGCACTGGCTCCCGTCACAGTTTTGCTCTGGCTCCCGTCACAGTTTTGCACTGTCTCCCGTCACAACAGTTTTGCACTGGCTCCCATCACAGGAAATCAGTTTGTGTTATGGCTCTGAGTTAACCAAAGCCAATCACTCGATTGTTTCTTCTTGTGAGAGTGAATACTATCCAAAATTGTGCATGAATACTTTGTGCATTCCAGCAATCTAACAATAGTTCCGTTTCAGTTGCATATTGCGAAATATTTAAACATTCTAAATGACCGAACACGGTGCGCATTTAACTGTGGAAAGTGCGTTGGGCCTAAACGCGCGAGGCAGCCCAGTACAGGCCTTTGATGGCTACCCTCTCTGCATATGCACCAACCACGCACTGCTGTCGATTGCGAGCTCTGCCTGTGCACTGGACATTCCTATACTCTGCGCTCATCTAGCTACTTCCTCCTTGTTGTCGCACCCACAGCAACTGCATCACCGGGCAGCGCTATCGTCTCTCACAACGATTTGTGTGCGTGTTTGTGTACGCAGATCGTGTGCGCGTGAGCGGCTTTCAAGTTGGTGCGCCGCGCTGCTCGCTGTATCGGTGATTAAGTTGGGTTAGGTTAGGTTAGGTAATGTTGGGCAACGCTAGGTAACATTAGGTAACGTTAGATAACGTTAGGTAAGGTTAGAAAGGATAGATTGGGTTAGGTTGGGTTAGGTTAGGTAAGGTTAGGTTAGAAGGTTAGGTAAGGAGGTTTAGTTAGGTTAGGTAAGGGTAGGTTAGGTTAGGCTAGGTTAGGTTTGCCTAGGTAGTGTTTATTTCAGTGGTGGTGCGCGCAGGAAAGCTTCGTGAACGCAAAATCGTCGTGAGAGACGATAGTGCCACCGGGCAGCTACCAAGTGTTCATGTTGTGCGAGGCACAGCTCAATGCCTTGAATTAATAGGATTTACCGATCTACCCGGATGAGGGTAACTATCAAAACGCTTCACACATCAGGCCGTCATCTACAAGTCAACGGATAGTTATTTTATGGCCCATATTGGCTGAACTACTTCATAATTGCATCCATCGTTCACTTCCTTCGACGTTCTTGCCTCAGACAACACGCACCTTATTTGTGCGTTTGCCCAGAGTGCATTGATATTATTGAGGAATATTTCAAATTTGAGAGCTTACCGCCTACCGTCATCCATCTCAGTAAATAATTCTCCATGTAAATGTTACACCCTCTCAACTGCGGCCCACCGCTTCTTCGAACTACCGTACCACTTACAGCCAGCAGGAGAGATACAGCTACCTCCCACCAACCCCTGCTCATTCGTGACGAGTGCTGCTCTACTGAAAAAGTGAATATATGAATTATAGTGCTACTAAAGCCCTAAAAAATATTCAATTGCTCGTAAATGAGTGCTAATCAATACTATTTTCTGAACTCCTTCGCTAAGTGTTAAAACTTCTGCTTAAAACAGCATGTCTGCCCTCATTACCTAAAAAGCCCATGATATAATGAATATGTATTAATATTTACCAGCTGTACCTGTCAAATGTTCACGGTCTACCTGGCTTTTGATTTTTATGTATGCCGTGTGTCCTCCGGACCCAGCGTCCCTGCATATATATATTTCCTCCGGACCCAGCATTCCTGCATATATATCAATACATTACTGCGGAATTTCCCCCTGAAAAGCAACGGCAAGCAGTGAAAGTTTCACGGTCTACCACGCTTCCCACACTTTGGGTTCCTGGTGTACGTTAAGGGTTAAGCCTAGGAAAAATCCGTGATAATGTTAGAATGGATATTTAATTCCTTTTTTAATGGCACAAAACCATTTGCCTACGTTAGATAGTATTCAAGCAAGAAGCGAAAAACCGACAAAAATATGAGAAAATGAGAAATTTTTGTCTAAGTTATCAACTTTGAGGAACTTCCCCCCGCCGAGAATTGGGACCAAATTCAAAGTGTGATCCCTGAAAAAAAGGTCTTGGAATGAGCTTTCCAACGGTGCAAACCAATCTCATTCTGTTCTACCACCCCATCCCTTCCTTTACCTTACCCCCATCTCCTTTCTACCGAGACATGATGCAATCGGCAAACTTTTGCGTCACGAATTGCATGACTTGGTGCAATATCCATTTTCAATGTCCATTATCCATTGTGCTTCCAACTGCATTAACGCAATTAAAAGACCTTGCCCAGTAGCCGAAAGATTACTGACGCCCCTGCCGTCGCCGTATCATAGATACCCAGCTTCTCGAAGTCACCAAATCTCTAATTTCCTTCCGTCTATTAGTGTTGAATAGCGTGACACACACCGCAGATAGGTAGGTAGGAACAAGCGTATTAACATAAAGTGGTGGCAATAATGATAGCACAATTCAGAATTTTTCGATAACTTAAAAAATACTACGCCATATCATGTAAAATTTTGACATAAAAACCTTTTTTCAACTAGTTACCTATTTCTTATCATAGTTTCCCTATAAACTATTTGATTAAACTTTTATGATGAGAAGTATAAGTATCTGTTGGAATTTGGGTGAAAATAAAGATAGCACAACTTGAAAAAAATACATTTCCGCATTACTACATCCAGTTTAGAGAAGAAGAACATCAAAACAAACCGGCGTCGCCATATTGGACAGTTGCTCCCCACCTTGTAACCTCTATATTTGGAAATTAACCCTTTTCTTAGCATGGGAAGACAGTGTGGGTTATCTGAAAAGGAAAAGGGTTAAATGAGCGCATTAAATGAAGAAGGATACACTATATCTGAGATTTCTAGGAAGGTTTACAGATCTAGAAAGGTGGTAACTAATTTTTTGAAGAACCCAGAAGAATACGGAAAAAAGAAGTCTCCTGGCCGCCCTTCAAAATTGAGCCCTACAGCAAGCCGCCGACTTCTCCGTTAGGCGTCTCGGACTCCTCTCCCCAGTTTTTCGGTCGTTTGTAGGGACGTTAATTTACAATGTGGCTCTTCTCACGCTGTCTAGGACCCAAGTAGATTCTTAAAGTCAATATTCTTCTCTTTTTGACGTGGTCGTGAGTGCTTTCGTGTGTAGGCAAAACGCAAAGAATGGGTTCGAGAAAAAGTGCAATGGAACCATGAAGATTGGTCTAATGTTATTTTTTCCGATGAAAACAGTTTAACCTAGACGGACCTGACGGTTCTCAATACTATTGGCATGATCTTAGAAAGGAGGACAAAATTTTCAACAAACGACTTTTTGGTGGCGGATCCCTTATGATCTGGGAAGGATTCTCCATCAAGGGCAAGGCGAATTTGGTGATGATGGAAGGTAGACAGAATGCTCAGAAGTACACAAAGGTCTTAGAAACTAGTCTTCTCCCATTTCAAACTGATAAACATCAGCAAGAAGCGGTGTTCCAAGATCATGCCGCATTCACACAGCGAGGTTGACCACAAATTGGCTTAATGCCCATAATATCGCCACTTTAGCTTGGCCTGCTAAGTCACCCGATCTAAACCATATTGAGAATCTTTGGATGATACTCTCACGGCATGTTTACGCCAATGGGAGACATTTTCAGGATAAATAAAGCTTGTGGCAAACCATAAATGAATGCTGGGAGGCTATCGCTGAAGAAATGCTTGCTAATTTAATTATATAAATAACCGATGTGTACAGGTGTTGCAATCAAATGGCAACGCTTGTAAATATTAAGAAATATGTTTTTTTGCGTTCATTGTTTTCTAAAATACAATTTTTCCATATGTGCTAGCTTTATTTCCACCCGATTTGCACCCACAAACTATTATTTTCGTGGTAAAATTTTGAAAAGACAACGAATACAATGATGATTATAAGGAATCGGGAACAAGTTAAAGTAACATTATTCAGGTAAAATTTCAACTATATTGATGCAGTATTTTTGAACGTATTACAAAATTTAAAAATGTGCTATCAGTATTGCCACCACTTTATAAAATAATTCCACGTGTCAAATGCCCTAGCTCTGTACCGGGCGGCTGCAAATCATTTGCTTAAGAACAACACCATTGAACAAGGGCTTCGGGGCCCTTCCACGCTACGGAGATGAGCTGCTACGAGATCTATAGTGCATTACATTACTTGGTATTAATGCCCTTCAACCAGTTATCATATTTTTTTTCATTTGTAATAGTATCAAGTGATATACTCTCTCCACTGCCCAGTCGCTTATGAAGTGTCAAGCAAGCTGCATTGTTGTCCAATTACAGCCTACGTTAATGTAAATTGCGCACCATTCGAACAGCCATGCGCTTATTAACTGTATTGTCACGGTATGTGCATATAATTATTTAGCTAACTTTGATGTATTCCCGTTGCTTAGCACTTCACAGAGAATGGGCACGCTGGAATGTTGATTTTTTTCAGTGTGAGGTTGTTTAAGAAAGAAAGAAAAAAAAGAAAAAAACATTAATTGTTCTCGTTTGGTACTGCGTCTAAAATGATTAGGGCACAGCACCTGAGGTTTTCATAATTAAAGCTAACTAAAAAATAATACTAAACACTAGCATCAGAGAGTTATACATAAGTGTGGTCTGCTGAGAGTCACTGGCACAATGCCTACACATTGTGAATGAGAGGATAAGAGAAACGTAGGCTACACAGAGTTAGAGCAAAATAGGTTTCTTGGGAGTATGAAGAACCGTTTGCAGAAAACGATTGGCTAGAAAAAAGAGAATCGAGAGAATTTTTTTTTTTTTCTATTGAAAACATGAATGGCAGCAAGGTGTAGCGAACTTGTTAATACTAGTTAACACGATTACAGCGATTTCAAAATAGGGAGGAAAGTTCGATGTGAAATTTAAAAGATATAGACCAGCTCACCCTTTTCAAGGTGTGAACGAGAAACGGACATGTATTACAAGAAATAAAAATAAAGTCTAAAGACAATGCAGTTGGACTTACAGTGCACATTATGATATGATAAAAAAAGAGATAAAATTTAGAACTGTAAATTGATATACTATACAGTGTGACAAAAGAAAAAAGCGACAACAGTGGCCAGATTTTGTATAACGTTTTCATTCTATCTTCGATTACCCAATTCGTTTGCTAGCTATACGCCCGAGCAGATGGTGTCTCCAATGGTTCTCGGCACGGGAGAAAGTAAAAGCCTGGCGGTGTGGGTCGGCCATCTCGATCATTGGCCTACCTCCCGAAACAGAGTGTTAAGTATTGAGAGCCTACGTAACTTTACAAAACTAGCTTCGTCAGCAGGAGCTGCGGCAAGCTGCGACATCTCCTGTGGAGAAGGAAATTGGTACTCTTGGGTTCGTGAGACCCGAGTAATATTTTGGCTGGGAAAGGGGCCCGCCAAAATCCCCTTTGAAGGATGAATAAAAAATTTGGACTAAAGAAGAAATACATGAGACTATTTGATGTACATGATGCGCATGAGATGTAGCGTAACATTTTATAATTCTTATGACAAAGACTGAATGAATTTACACATCAAGATAAATATAGTAACTGACTTACTAAAGTGTTTCCACGATAAATCGTTTGGGGTCAGCCTCATTTTAGACATGCGGAAGGCGTTCGATACGGTTGCCAAACAGTTGTTAAAAAACTTGAACACTATGGTGTTCGTGGGACAGCAAATGCATTATTAGCAGGCTACTTGTCCAACCGTAACCAATATGCACTGCGTAATGCCTTTAAATCTCAAGTTTTACCTATTAAAATAGGAGTCCCTCAAGGAAGCGTACTTGGACCGCTGCTTTTCAACATTTTATTAGTGGTATAACTACTCTTGGAATGAAGTGTGTTCTGTTCGTAGATGATGCATGTTCTACACTACTAAATGCAATTTTCTCTCAGTCATAACTGATACTCAACATATTCTAAGTAAACTGTCGCAATGGTTAATTCAAAATAAACTGATTGCCCATGAGGATAAAACTAAGCTGATGTTATTCACTCCATGTTCTCGTTCTGACTTACCGACGATTCATTTCAACGGTAAAGAATTGGAATGGGTGTCTCAGTTTCGATATCTTGGTTTGATTCTTGATGATAAACTTAGTTTCAAAGTGCACTTTGAAGAGTTAGGCCGAAAGCTCAGGAGAATTCATGGTATAATATATGCA
The DNA here is from genome assembly GCA_001587735.2 of Parhyale hawaiensis. Taxonomy (NCBI): domain Eukaryota; kingdom Metazoa; phylum Arthropoda; class Malacostraca; order Amphipoda; family Hyalidae; genus Parhyale; species Parhyale hawaiensis. The sequence goes on along the minus strand of LQNS02277097.1, from coordinate 2,039,699 downwards.
GTGTCTAATTATGTCAATCGTGATTCATCGAAGCAAATTCACTATTTATTAGCTTATTCCCTGCTAATTCAAAATATTATCACCAGGGGTTCAGCCCCTCATTGTTACATTCGTAAACTAGAAGTTGTGCAAAATAATATACTAAGGCGAAAACTTCGCGTTAAACGAGATGGAAATAATATACCGTTAGAGGAACGTTCAACTATCTTCCAAACAGTATCACTTGTAAATCGAATTCCAACACACCTATTACCATGTTATGCAATTGTATTAGTCTAATTACTACTTGTTACCCAAAAAAGTTCCACAACTTTTCTATGGGTTATGCATGCATATATATTACTGTACGTATATTGAACTCAGAAAGTTTTGATTATTGTAATGTTTATCTGAGTGTAATAAACCAATCAAACCTATAGTAAGTCTACAAATGCGCTGCATGTGACGCAACTGAATAAAATTACACATGAAAAGAAATATATTACATTTATAAATGGGAAATTGCACATCAAATGAAATATAGTACATTTACAAATTCTCTGTGCGGTACGCAACCAGTGTATTTAGTAGTATTATATTTTGGATGCGAAAAAAGAGCATGTATAGAAGATACTAGTTATTGACATTTCTATTGCGGACAGCAGAGTATGCTTCCTTCACGTTTAGAATTTTAGCACATTTCATCTAAAGTATTTTGCGCAATTATTGGAGCTGCTTGAGGTGTGACAACACCATCCTGGTGAGCTGATTATATTCAGTCACATTCTGAATTGAAGCGGGACGAGCATTCCAGAGCATAGCTCCAGAAATAGAAAGAGCTTGTTGACCAGCCTTGGTGCTGTTGTAGCGCACTTGGAGATGCTCTCGCCGAAGAGAACGTCCACTGATTTCACTGTTCCGAGTAAACGGCACAACCTCTGCGTTTCTAGGAGCGCCATGCAGCGAACGGAAAACGTGTTGGGCTTCATCTAGCTTTAATTTCGTGCTAATTCGTGGCCACCGGAGCTTTTCTAACAGTGGGCTGTCATGATCGCGTTTGGTCAATTTTTTTTTTTTTAGAACCACTTTTGCTACAACATTCTGGGCTTTTTGTACATATGATATCAGATATTCAGGGGCTTTACCCCAGGTCAGACTACAGTAGTTCAAGTGAGAGATTTTTGATCCAAGAGATGTTTAATTTTATGGAGAAATATTAGTGTGCCGTTTACGGTTTGCATAATTTTTGAATGTGATAGTCAAGCGTTAGATGTCTATCCATCTACACCCCAAGCGATTTGACAACTTCGCTAGGGGTAATGATTGAGCTGCTGAAGGAAATAGAGATAGGTTGCAGCTGCTTGTAGAGTTCCTGAGTGCTAAATGCAATGCATTGGGTTTTGTCCGTATTCAGTTTTGGCCCATGTGCATCGTACCATCCATGTTTTTAGCTTGTTCAGGAGATCTGCATATTCACTCACTTTTTCTCCATTTCCTTCAAATGGAATTGCAATTCGGACATCATCGGCATACATACAGAAGGTGCAGTTATGCTGATCCAAGGGGATGTCATTGATGAATATTGAGAACAAAATCGGTCCTAAGATCGATCCTTGTGGAACACCGAAACTGTTCACGCTATAGGGCGACTGAGTTTTACTGAGCATGACAGCATGTGACCTGTCCTGTAAATAGCTAGCAAACCAATTAGGACAAGTATTCATGGATGTAATTGTATCTAGCAGCATACCATGGTGAACACTATCAAATGCTTTGGATAGATCAAGTAGTAGGAGAAGTGTCACAACTATGGTCCATATTCCGGTATATAGCTTCAGTGATGCTTAGAAGAGCATTTTGCGCGTTAGAGCGTGCTCTGTAGGCGTACTGATTTTCATGAAGAATACCTGACCGATCGAGATGGTCCGTTAGCTGCTTTGCCACAGCTTTTTCGAATACTTCTGAAAGCATGGGTAGAAGGCTAATAGGCCTGTACTCTCCGGGCGTTCATGTTCCCCCGAATTATGAAGGGGTTTTATGGTAGATTGCTTCCAAGTGCCAGGAAATGTTTCGGTTATATCTGAAGTGTTTATGATCTGCAAAAGGAACAGACCTATAACGGGGAATGCATCTTTTACGTTGGCAATAGATATATTGTCATGGCCCGTTGCCTTAGTGTGTTTGAGGGAATACAAAATATCCCGGAGGTTACTGGCACTGCATATTGGTTCAGGCCGCCATGGAAACGTGTGTTCGCTCTCCGGGCGCTGATATATTTGGTTTGTGCCTAGGGAGGGATTTGAGGGGTAGTCGAGTTCAAGCTGGTCGTCATCACACACTATGAGCGCCTGTTGACTAGTGACTTCTTCGAACGCCGTTTTGCCTACTTCCGCGAAAAAGGTGTTAAATTCAGTGGCTTTCAAAAGTCGGTCGTTTAAGCGTGCAGTGCGCATTTGCTGCTTATTTTGAGCTACATCTTTGAGTATGCGCCAAGTTTGTTTAGTCACCTTTCGCACTAGTCAACACACTGTGAGTATGGGTTCGCTTGGCATCGCTGATTTATTTGTTCAGATTTTTTTTATGTGTTTGAACTCTTTTAAGAGCCCTTCATTCCGAGAGGTCTTCAAACGTCAATGGATGACATTCTTTTCTTCGCTTTTCCGCTTAATTTCTTCGGTTATCCATGGTGCAGGTGGTCGTCTCATAGTAACAGTTTTAACAGGGGCACATTCATCTAGAGCTGCCATGAACCATTCCTTGAATAAATGAACTTGTAGGTAGGTTAACATCTGTATCATATATTCCCTGGAAGGATATCGTTGATAAGAGCTTTTCGAGAAACGCTTCTTTGGAGTACGATACTTGGGATCTGCTTGTAAGCACGACTGGTTCCCGCTTTAGTTTAGGTCTTTTGATAGTGCATGTGACTTGGCAGTGATCGGAGATGGATGGAGCCACATCGACATGAGACATACTATTCGCGTTGTTTGTAATAACAAGATCAATAATGTTGCTACTCTTCGCTGTTATCCATAGTGCTTCATGACCCAGCTGAGAAAGGTTTAAGCGCTGAAGTAGCCGAGTCATGCTATTGTTTCCGTTTGTGACGTCAGTGTTGAAGTCTACGAGGACATAGAAATATTTTTTTACGTGGTCTTCTATTTGCTACTTATTTCTTACTGTTAGGTATGTCATATATACTGTAGATCATATTTCACTTCAGTTATGTTCACTTTTCCTGGATTCTAACTTTCGAATGCCTTCAATAAAAAACTATTTTATACCTCATCGTCCGGCACTACTATACATTGACGTGTGTTCCTTTCGATAGCGATGTTGTGTTCTAGTGGCATGAACTGAAGTAATTTAATATTCGTACCTGTGTCATTTACTTATAGGTAGCTATGCACATTTTAAGGAACGCCTCACAACATATGTCAATAGAGAGCAGCACTGCATTTTCAACCAATAGATAATTTCAGACAAGTTCTTGCATTCAAGTCCGCTGCGTCATATTCGCAGGTAACAATAATTCAATCAATAAATTATAAATACCACAGCGGTCATGAGGAACGTTAGAAAATAAGTGTTACTATTCTCAAAAAGCAAATGATTATTTACACATTTATGACGTGTACCGCCAGTTCTACTCGTGAATATTTAAATTCAAAATTCGTATGTTTTGGATCTTACCGAATTTTTTTTTCTTCTCATACAGACTGCAATTTCATTTAATAAGAGATCTACATGAAAGGAAATGACTTTGAGACGGATGCTAAGCTAATTAACTGCTAACGTTGCCGAGCGGAATAACTCTGAGCCATCGGCACCCCGTACAATCTAAAGCTATTTTCAAGAACAAACACTTCTCGTGCAACACAAGAAATATCAAAGACTAATGAGATAGTAGCGAATTTTGACCTGTTGATAAATAGCTTCAAACGGGTCAAAATAAAAATTTATATAGAATAGCCTTACTTTTGCTGTAAATGCAAACTTGAATATTTATCTTAGCCGTTGGGGCAAAATGAAGTAACACGTAGAAATCTGTCACGTTCTTTTAATTACTTCTCAATTCCTTAGCTACTTTGTAGCTTTTATTATTTTTTTGTTTTTTTTTTCTTTTTTTTTTTTGTTTTTTCGTTTATATTTCTTCTCATAGAATACGACATGACATTACTACCTTTGCTTACTTCCTATTTGTTGTTACTCCACTCCTCGTAAAACTCTCAATTGATTTACCATACAGCCTTACATTTTAGGGACTTATTAGACCTCTTTTTCTATGGTTTTTGACATTTTGAGTAGTTCAGCTTTTTTAAGAGAAAAATTGTGTAGGAGAAAATGTACGCTGTCTTATTTACCATATTTTTTTTTGCAGAGTGACTGTAGGATATAATATCTTACGCTTTATCGATTTATGTCATTTCTTGTACGTTGTTTTTTTAATTACCTCGTAACTCACTGTAACTAAATAGCTTGTAACTTACTGTAGCGTACTGAAGCTGCCCATAGAAAGTCTTAATAGATCTTCCTTCTTTTCTACTGTAACGAAAGAATAACTTGGTTGCAGCATAACACCAAAGGATATGCATAACTATATTTTGATTTCATTTTTAATGATTTGTTACTTGTTTAACAATGAAAATTAATTTTGGGTAAACTAGTAAAGGTATAGGTAATGTCAACTTAGACCACACCCTCACCTGGCAAACCCACATGAACTGGCTTGTGCTGCTGGTATAGGCCCACTGGCCCCAGATGAGTAAGTGTAGTCGCAGTCGCCCTCGGGCCAAGAACTATGGCGCCAATTTGACGGAAGGAACAAATGACCCGAGACCCCCACCCCCCTCATCTCTGA
>LQNS02277097.1:2002556-2024648 GCA_001587735.2 Parhyale hawaiensis | reverse complement strand
CGCCGCCCCTTCCGGTTTCCCAGGCCCCGCCCACTCCGGTTAGCGCCCCCCCCTGACCCCCGCTAAACCGGTAGTGCATTGGCCGTTACAAACCGGAAGCTCGCGCGCGAGGGTAGGTTACCCTCAAAAAGTAGTATTTCGCTACATTACCCACTACTGAAGTGGTAAACGATTCTACTGCATGTACACCACACATTGCCAGTAGCTCTACCTGCAGTCTACATTTGATACAAAAAGCTAAGAATGTTAAGTAGGTGTTCTAATCAATTCCTATATCCGTTACCAATGCATGTTGCCAATAATGACAACTATATGTTTAGTAATTCGATCTTAGAATCACCTCCACCTTCACAAAGTTGCAAGATATTCAACAGATAGCTTCTTTAAACCTAGACGCTGATAAAGAATCACTACAGCATTGATCTATGTATTAAAATAATTGTGCTCAACTTTTCGGCCACCCCACTGGCCATCACCAGATCTATAAAATTTCGACACCACTCGTTTGTTCCCCGGTGATGTCACCGTGGAACATCAGGACATAAGACTCCTCCTGGATAAACCCCTCACTGTCATTAACGTCTACATCCCTCCCATTGCATCATGCCCCAAACTACAGGACTGACTTCTTAGTCTTCGCCGTTGAAGGACGATGATGTCAATATCCTGGACGACATGAACGCTCATCACCCCGGCTTGTATAGCGCCTCGGAGTGTGGCGAAGCGACGGCGAGGAGAGTGGACATGTTTGAGGCGCTCTCCTCCCCTTCTTTGAGCCTTCTAAACAAAGATACCCCTATGCAGCTTCCCACAGTGGGACGTCCGTCCTCTCCCGATTTATCAATTTCTTCGACTCATCTGGTTCCCTCGGCCACTTGGTCAACTCACTCCAAACTAAACTCAAACCACTTACCTATTACTGTCTCCCTCGACCACCTTTCACCCCATCCTCCTATACTTATCACCGCTCTCTCTTACGAGGCCAAGGAGCTGGTCCAGGAGCAGAGTGTGCTTTGGACCCGAGACCACAATCGCCCAACATTCCCGATCTCGAAGCCCGCGCCACAAATGTCCTGACGGCCAGTGCCAGAAAGGTATGGATCGACATAGTCGACCTGCTGACCACACATCCCACCCCTCCCGACTATGGAGTCTTCTTCGTAGTTTGTCGGTTAAATGTAAATTCGGTGCCCCTAGCCAGCCATCACTTTCGATGTCACCCAGTAGCGACCGGTTTCTGCAAACAATTCATGAGCACACGTCCGCTTCTGGACCGGGCTCTTAAAAAGAGAATTCGTGCTCATAAAAGAAGAATTCGTGAGCTGCCTCTCGATCACAACGAGTTTTTCTTGTTTTTACTCCTCAGCAAGTAGGACCCTCCATCCGAGCGTCAGGTAACTTGTCGGCTGTGGGACCCGATGGATTGACCCCCCTACACATCAAGCATCTTGGCCCCCACGGTCTCCTGTTCTTGACCACTCTTTTCAATCTCTCCCTTGAGCATGCTAACCTGCCAAGCATCTGGAAGGCAGCCAACATCTTCTTCATTCCTAAACCTGGCAAACCACACTGACGGTAAGTCCTAATGTCCGATATTCCTGCTGTGGCCGGCGGTAAAAACCTGGAGCGCTCAAGCCTTCCCCTTCTTGCGGAGTTCTTGGAGGTATCAGACTCCCAACATGCGGTCGACTACCTCAGCCCTTCTTCCCATTGTCTAACACATTGTACAAGGGTTTAACCAACATAAGCCTCCTACTCGGTCGATTGCATTAATTGTGGATGTCTCTAAGGTTTTTGATACAGTCTCCCACCACCACTTGCTCCCCAAGATCACTCGCTCAGGCCTTCCTACTGTAATAACCTCATAAGACGAATCTCTGCCTACCTACTAGGGCGCTGCGCCTCCTGCTAATGGGCGGGCAAAAAGTCACCTTTCCACCCCATGCACGCGGGAGTACCCAGGGCTCTGTGATCTCGCCGCTCCTTTTTAATTACTACGTCAGCGACTTTCGAAATAATAACGCAAGGGAAAAAACTCGCAGCGAGTTATTTTTTGATAAAATCTAAGTTGAATGAATAAAAATGAACATTTCGACTAACAAAGTCATTATCAACACCTGTAAAGACAAAGGTTAAGTTTATAAATTTCAGCTAACATTACTAAACACAAAGTCTAAGCGTGTTAATCCTAATTTTGATGCAGAGAACAAAGATAAAAAAAACTAAAAATTCACTAATTGCAAAGGATAAGGAGATTGCATGTCGTTGAGTTGTGGTTTCAGCCTATGTATACAAAGAGATTCTAAAATACGCAATTCACATGGTGTGCTGGCTGTCCCTAAAGCAGTAAAATCATCTAGGCGGACGGATTGATTGCACCTCTCAGCATGAGGTCGTGCGTATGACTGAGGAGGATTTCACAGGATATGATTGGTACCAGGACTGCTGCCAGTATGCTCAGCCGCGCAATTAATACGCAGTGACTGGGTGGTCGAGCCCATGTATTCTGACGCACATTGTGCGCAACTGTGCTTATAAACGACTGAGCTGAGCATGCTTTTAGAGGTCCTATCTTTGAAGTTGAAATAAGAACCTAACTTAAAATTATTGACTAGATCAAATTTGAACTGGCACTGCATGAAATATCTGGAAAATAATATTGATAGTTCCCTTCGCGAGCTTTATCCCTTGTCTTTTTATTTCTTATTAGAATATTTAACGGGAACAACCTCAATTTGTGTAACTTTTAATCCTATGTGTGTACAGTATAGTAAAGTTGATCAACCATTCTATTATTACACATCGAAAACAGGTGCAAAAAAGACCATTTATAGTGATTACTAGCGCTAGGAGATAACTTCACGCCACCTTCGCTGGAAACTAACCAACGCATGTAGCTCGCTCGTTGCTCAAGTTACTGAGTCTGTGCTGGAGACTTTCACAATGAAAAGGGACGACGTGCGTGTGGAAGGTCCGGTCATTAGTCGGAAACAAACTTTAATAGGGAGGACCTGGCTTATAAGCCAGCACTTATATGACGTAATTCAACGCTTAGCTAGTACACCATTCTGAGACTCGCAAAATATTCGAAAATTAAAGTTGCAGTTGAAACCATTTCTAGATTACCGTTCCATAATTTCATTCTCAAGTGCATAGATTGTTTCAATAATGTAGAAACTCAGAGTGAGATTATTATCATAATAACAAATACCATGTCGACTCACAAATAAAATTTGACGTTTCGGGAAAGAAACCTCCGATCATCAAAAAATTAAAATTCTAATCTATGACTGCGAATAAAAATCTTCTTTATTTCAAATGTAGTGGGGAGAGCGTAGATGTTGTCGGGGAAAAGTTTAAAAAGCGAATGAACAAAGCTACGTGAATCGGCAGGCTACCAGCTCCTCTACCATCAGATGTTGTGGGACTAAATGTGGACTGTGTGAAACGTTGCAGCTGAGGTCATAATGTTAAAGCTGGGTCTTGTTTTGTGGATGTAGAGAGACTCTAATGTTGTGAGCTCCATTGGATTAGAAGAGTCTATAATTGAGATGTCATTCTTGCTGTTGGGACAGTTGCTTTGCTCAGCATGTAAGCGGGGAGCTCAACGTGAGGGATTTGCAAACCGAAGGACTATATATACCTAAACGTTGGTCAATACGGGCTTTGGGATGTTGTCCAGTTGTACCGATGTACCAGACATTGCATCCAGGCATTGAAGACGGTAGAAAACATTTGACAAAAGTGGTGTGCAGAAACCCTCATGTTTAGCTCCCCTCCTACTTGCAGAGCAAAACAACCATCCCATCCGCTAGAATCATAAGCTCTTCTAATCTAATCGAGCTTACAACATTAGCGTCCCTCTACATCCACAGAACAAAACCCAGCCCTAACATTATTACCTCAGCTGTAGCGCTACACTCAGTCCATAATTAGTCCCATATCATTTGACTGTACAGGAGCTGACATCCGGCCCCTCCACGTAGCTTTCTTCATTCGCTTTTTTAGACTTCCCCCGACACCATCTATGCTCTCCTCACTACATTTGAAATGAAGATAACTAAGGACATCAAGTGACATACTAATTTGTAAGATAAATAAAAGAGCCAAGGTAACTGAAGCAATCATAGTAGATTAAAAGATCTATTAAAACTTCGTAAACGTTTCGGGATCCATCCCATCATCAGTACTCTGAAATAAGTAAAGAATACTAGAAAAATTAAGGCCAATGCTATCAATTTTCTAAACATTGGACAACAAATATCAGTAATCTAAAATTGAAAAGAAAGACAAATATCAAGGGTACACAACTGAGAAACCTAACTACTGGTAATATACAGAAAATAATATAATAATAATGCAGATTTATCTCATAAATGTGAAGATTTTTATTCATAGGTATGGATTAAAATTTTAAGTTTTTGATCGTTGCAATATATAAATGAAAGTTCCAATTTGCATAAAAAGAGACAGACCTCTGATTATCACCTCTGACGACACAACTTACTGGCTGCGGCTTGCGCTGTGGTGCTGGGCTCATCACGTCCTGGAAATTTGATAGTGGCGTTGCTCACCACAGGCGTGGCAAGTGCGCAAGGCTTTGTCGTGAATGTCAGCTGCTCCTTGGCAGGTTCGACTAGGCGCACGGATTCTCCCACCGAGGATTTTGGTCTTCTCCATTGCTGTTCACGCTCTGACGTAGCCAAAGATGGCCCCAATACTGGAAGAATATTTTTTAATTGTTTTATCTCAACTTTTACACCGTCACCGTCGACATATGATGCGTGCTAACGTCGTCGTCGGTTCTAGGCTATCCCTCAAAGTATTGCCTACATCTCTACCTTTTCCGCCGTCAATTGAAAGCCTTTTTACCAATCTGAGGCATAATGTCCATGAGGCAAAATGTTACACGGACCATCTGACTGTTCCACGGTTACTTGACAGTGACGGTTAGCGGGTTAATTTCATGCACACCATGATGAAGATTCTTATCCTGCTTTTCAGCGCACTTCATCTAGCAAGATGTTCACCATATCTAGAAGAGCTCACAGCTGTTCCCCCAATATGCACTGAAGACATCAAACAAATAAAATAATATAATAATAATGCAGAATTATCTCATAAATGTGGAGTACAACATGCATTTCGGCAAATAGATCACCTGAGAGGCTCGGTTCCTATTTCGGGTAGTACAACTGAACTTTGTAGCACACTCAGCAAGCTATCACCAGATTAAGAGCCGATTGTCCGCTGAATTTTCTCCTCTCGCCGATGTTGGACAAGACCTCAATAATTACAGGGACAGTAGCTGACCAAAATCGATACATGTACTGGAATTTTCCTTTAGATAACTTTGTATAAAAATCCGTGTTGAATTTCGCAGTGAAAGATAGTAGGATGCTTGCTTTCTTCTGTGGGTCTTCTAAATTAAACATGGTCAACTAAACACCACTGATTGTACAGATTCAATGAACCTTTCTGTGTTGATTGAAACGGCGGTGGCAGGAGTGGTTATGGCAGCAGAGCCTTTTTATGGTATTTTTTATTGGTATTTTATGATTCGCAGATAACAGATTTTGGTGCATTACGGTAGTGATTTCGCAAGCTGAGGGTCAGGAGTCATGACCTGAAGGGGGCCATCAGTCATTTTCGTGTAAGTCATAGAGCGCCCAAGTGTCTGAGGAAAACTTATACCTAAAAATTTTTGCAAGCTTATTACCTTCGCCAAGGAGGTTATGTTTTTATCGTGTTTGTACGTCTCTGTGTCTGTCTGTGTGTTCGTATGACTGTCATTAAGAGTAGTCAAAAAGTTACGAACGGATCTTTACAAAATTTACAGGAATTGTTAGGCCTGTTAGCAGTAACAGATGTTTCGCTTTTGGTGAAAATCCATTTATCTGTTTGTTTATCTACCTATTTTTTTCTTAATGACATAACTCAAAAAGTTATGGACTGATATTCATGAAATTTACATGATTTACTACGTATAATACGAAGAGTTAATGATCAAACTTTGTAATATGTTTGTTCATTTGTCTGTTCTTCACTGTGTTTGGTTTTATGTTTGTTCGCACAATAACTCAAAAAATCATCAATGAATCTTTATAAAATCTACAACAGTTGTTATTATTGTTAACCCTTTCGCTACGGAAACTTTGCTTTTTTTATGAGGTTCTAAAAGAAGCTCCTAGAAGACACGATCATTGTAGTCACTTCAGCTCTCCTACAGTTCAGTTGATTCATAAAGAAAATACTATCCCTGACTTCAGACGGGTTGTTAAATATGTGGTCCAACTTTCCAGAGCAGGAAACAACGCACCGGTTTTAATATTGAAGATTTTGATGCGGGACGTGCACGTCCCGTCAGTATCGAAAGGGTTAAAAGACATGAATGATTCAATTTTGGTGATGATTATTTGGTCCGTTTGTGTGCTTGACTTATGTTTAGCATAATGTTTATTAGAAACATAACTCAAAAATTAATGAACGGATCATCAAGAAAATTACATAAACTGTTAACACTGTCAAAAAACACAAATGATTACATTTTAGTGTTGATACGAAGAATATCATGGTTTCAGAACCAAATTGAATTTTTCTTGACCATTGCCTTACTCGGCAAGGTATGCGCTCTCAGAGTGCTCTCTAGTTTATACTTGGTTTTAATTACTAACCAGTTAATGTTTGCTGTTGTTGATTTTTCTGCTTCTTACATCATTAACCTTCAAAATGTACCTATGCCGTTGGAGTGAAGTAGATTTTCAGAAAGATTAAAAAGATAAAGTGATGGTAGTTCGGGTTCTACCAAAAGGCCCCACTTATACCGGAAGAGTTTGGCAGTGTGGGCATAACGATCATTCTTAATATTGTATAAATCTCTGTGTTTTAATTTCTTCCATTTACTATTCAGTAAATTGTTGATACTAATTTGTTTGGTTAACGCATCACATCAATCCCGCAACAAATCTAAGAGTCAGGTATTTTACTCGCACATCTTAAATAATTAAAACACTAGCATAAAGACGAAGTTCACGTTTCCTCAAGCACCAGATAAGTGTCCTAAGTAGCTATTTTTGTCTCTTTTTCCACACTAGTTATAGGAAAAAAATGATGCACTCATTATTTTCATGAGCATCATTGAGACGCTCTTAACGAGAAGCACGTTCATTTTACAGTACCCGGGACGCAGCAATGCGTTCAGGAATTCATTTTCCAGGCAAAATTCACACGAGTAACCAGAAGAATCTGTTGGTTTATCGCCGGCGCTTGTTCAGCGGTATCAAGCTCTCTGCCATCAGCGAGCTCTTACAATTTCTTCAGCCTGAGCTTACTCAGCTTTGAAAATGGCAGTGAGGAATCTGCAGCAGCCCTTCAACGGTAGCGCTCGTCTACTAAAATCTGCTAAAGTACAACCAATTCGTAAAAACAGGTACACTAGATCTTCAATTAATAATACCTCCTTGTCTGAGCTTGGCAAATCCTAGATGCGCAGCCCTAGAGGTTCCTCAGCGGCCATAAACAAACAATAAAATAACTATAGAAATGCTCCGACACCGACAGCGCAGACCTCCTGAAAGCAACGCCAAACGGTCAGAATTTCAGTATTTTTGCACTGTAGGACCTTCAGGCATTTTCGACATTTTGGAGTCTTGTATAGCTATTAGGACCCATTCTAAACCATTTTACATTAATAACGTTTCTCCCGCAAATGCTTCGTTTTGGAGATATACCTAGGCATTTCGTTTTACGTTAGGTTAGGGTAGGTTGGTTAGGTTAGGCTAACTTAGATTCCTATGGGGTAGCCGATTATTTTTTTCACATAGAGAAGCAATCCGAACTTCAAAGTTAACTATCTCGAAAACTAAGCATTTCCGATCAATCCGTTATTCATGCAAAATGTTGTAAAAGGGGTCTTTCTACCTATAGATGAATTCAGCATATCGAAAATGTATGAAGGCCCAAAATGGTAAATTTACAAGAATTTCTTTCGGATTATCTCATAAAATTCATGCGTTCGTTGTGACATGCCTGAGAGTTCCTGCAAATTTTGTGAAGCTCCATCAACAGCTTGCTAAGTTATGCAGCTAAAAGACAGAAAAAACAAAAAAAAGAATAGGACTGCTCGATTATTGCAAAAATATAAATATACCTGTATACGCGCGTCATTCCAAACAGCTGCTGTAAACTCGTAAAGATTTGTCCATTTTTTTTTTAGTTCTATTGCTAGTAGAGAGGAAAAATACGGGTCTGAGAGACAAACATTGGCAAATAAATTGCCTCCTTGCCGGGAGGTAGATATAAGAGCTTCTACTTACAGCTTCGAAATTTGAATTCCACTCGTGCAAACTACTCATTTCCATGGAACTTAAATTAAAACTCAATTACGCATGTGTTTTCACGGACATCAAGGCACAGAAATATATTTTATCTAAGGAAAATAATATATATTCAAAGAGTTTTAACTCTTAACTGATCATTGTTAGCGCAATTAGGTAGTGAACAACAATCAAGATAGTTCTATGTACATCGTCTAGAAAACGTAGCAAAAGTCTGCAATGCCATCGCGCAAGAATTTTATACAAGAACAAAAAATAGTGCCATCTCTTCTAACAACTGGATAGACTATGTAATTATCTAAACCAACAGTTTCTTACCTTTTAGAGCCAATAAATAGACCAGTGTCGCCGTAGTAATAACGAGTGCGAACCGTTTTCCATCAGAGACGCCGGACGTGATGCAGAACTTGCTTATTTTCATAACTTGATTAAAAAATTCCACAAATTTTATGAACGGTACCCTGAATGATTATTAATAAATATAAGTTATATTATACCAGACTTGGTGGCTCACCTTGCATCGTTATTCTGCAGAGTTTGAAGTTTCGATAATAAACTGTGTGATAGCTATTGCCTGGCGGGAAATATTGTCCAGTGTCCTTAATAACCAGACCATCATGGCGTAACCCTTTCGTTGTATCAGTCTTGATTATATATATTTTATTACATCCTACCATGCCATCGCGAAAGTGTGTAATTCCACAATATTCACTAAGTCCACCTAGTCTACCAAGTCCACAAAATCTACCTAGTCTACAAAATCCAACGTCATTAAACTCCACCAAGTTCACCAGGTCCTCCCGGTCCGCCAGGGTCACCAGATTTTGAGCCCAGGCCTATATGTAATAATTAATAAGCTGTTACCAGGTCCGTATCCTGGATACAGTCTTTGGAAAGCTTCGGACTGACTGATAGACAGCTAGCTCTCTTATTATAGTACTAGTGGACCCGTGCGTGAAAAAAATCATGTTATAATCGATATGTTTGCGCACTTTTCTAACTTGCCGTTTCCGCATTTTCCCGCTCACGTTTATTAGCAGTATTATAAATCATGAGTAAAACACTGTGATAACTTGAATTTCGGTCAAATCAGCTTATGTGCAATGTGAGTGCACCGTTTCCATAATACTGTCTTCCCTGCTCAAATATCTGCTTCATTGAAGTGGTGAAATTTTCGCCTATGAAGCGAAATCTGCTTCCTCACAGAAAGACAGTAATCTAGCAGATATAATTGTCTGCCGCCCGTGAGAAATCTTCAATTCAGGAGCGCTTCGTTGACCATCTGCCGAATTTATACGTCGTGACGTGAGAAAAGAAAGTTATACAATCGGACTCAGGAGCTGCATATATACTGGTCCGATTTCAAGAAGTATTTCAAGCAAGAACGATTCCACTTTCGCCACACTTTGCGAGGATCCGAGCAAAGTGTGTAGTCCAATTGCTCGTATTTTCCGTGCGTTGCCTGCCAAAATCTGCAAGATTTGCCCCTTCTGGCTGCCGCAACCTGTACAGTGACCTGAACCTTCTATCTATACGGCAGTTCTTAGCTTTTATTATGAGACGAGGGATTATTGTACACGTTAAATTGACATATTACTAACATCAGCATTTCCAGTACGAAAATACACAGGGAGCACTGGCACGTACTTAGCTTTGAATCGATAATACTTAAATTTTTACTTCCTCTGCCAAATTGTATATGAATGGGCTGACGGAAAATTGGCAAATGGCTCAAGGCTAAAATGGACCCAGTGTATCAAACTCTTTCATACAATGCAGTCGCTGATTAGCACAAGTTCTGCGCTACATAAACTATAACTGTGTTAAGCAAAAACTAAGGAAATACATGCAGAAGTTCACACTCAGTTTAATTGCTCAATTTAGTTCAGTTCACTTTACAATGACTATTTAACTACCTGAAGTTAGGCGAATGCTGCTGTCATGGCAAACTACATGGCAGTGTATGCCTTAATTCGTTTAAACTGATTGCTGACATCTCAGTTATTATCAAAATATTTCAACTGAAACATTATTTCTGGATCAAGTTCACCAGCACTCAAACTAATGAAATTTTGTGTATGAACCAGCAACGGAAATTCTACTAATGCACTGTGAAGCTATAGTGATCAGCTGTGGCCGACGGGTGAACAAGTGTCCCAGTCGCGCGCCACTGATAGTTATCAATACAGGGGCTGCCGAATAACTCACATGTTATTACGCAGTGCGTTTCTGAGCTCAGCTACATTGTCTCTTCCAGTTCAGTACAACCTAAGGCACTTTTTTTTAAGCAATTGAGGTGGGCAAATATAATTTCTCTCATTCAATCAGCTGAGTATCCTCGACACAAATCATTGGTATATGGGACTCAAATCTTACTATCACAGCATTAAACGCATTCTGAATCAGCATTTTTCTCTCTGTGCGTTCCAAGTGGCCCTGATGGCGAATCGATAAAACAACAATAAACTATTTCCAGTCAGAATAGTGAGCTAAAACAAAAAGTAAACCATTCTGGCTGTGCGAGAAACGTCCTTACTAGCAAAAAACACATATTTGTAGCTAATGTCAACGGTGGTCGACGATCATTGAATTTTATGACACCAACATGTTTTAGAATTGACTAAATTTATTTTGCAATTTACCATTGACCAGCGCTGATGGACGAGAGCTTCTTTCATAATTTACATCAGTGATATCGATCTAAACAGCCGTAGTAAAATCAGCAAATTTGCGGATGATACTAAACTATGTCATCCTGCCAAGAAAAGAGCCGAGCTCCAACAAGATCTTGACCACCTCATGGAATGGAGCACAACGCGGCAGATGAGCTTTAATGTCGACAAATGTTCAGTATTGCACATAGGGCTGGTCAACCCTTAAACCTCATTGAAAATGCACCGGACAGAATTGGCTGCTGTCACCCAAAAACGGGACTTGGGAATCACTATTACAAACAAACTACAACACAGTCAGCAAGTTGACAGTAGTGTGAAAATGACAATCAGAATACTCGGATTCATCACCAGAAATTTTGAGTACAAGTCCAAGGACATCGTCATTCTCTTGTACAAGGCGCTAGTGGGCTCACACTTAGAATTTGTTGTTCAACTCTGGTCGCCACATCTGTGTAAAGATGTCAATAAAATGGAAAGAACATAGAGCAGAGCAACGGAATTTATACCACAGCTACGAAACAAGCGATACGAGAGTCGACTACAGAAAGTGGGCCTGATATCTCTCTCTCTCTTTCTCAAGCAACGACAACACAGGGGGCAACTAATAGAAACATTCAAGTATTTGAATGACTTCAACGACATATCTTCAACAGGACTTCTTGAAAGCGATGTCAATGATCGCCTACAAAAGAGCGGTCAAAAACTCAAGCATATAGCTCGAAGAACATCCTTAAGTCTACAGTTCTTTCCACACTTCATAGTGAACACCTAAAATAGACTCCTCCTTCGATGTTGTCGATGCGGAGACGGTCAACGCGTTTTAAAAATAGTCTTGAAATACATTGGGAGAGACATCCTCCACAGCTAAGAACACCTCCTCTAGGAGTTACTAACTCTTAACGGCCAAAACATTGGAGGTCACCTCAATCCATAACCTTCTATATTCCGCCCCAACTAACATGACGTCTCTAGGCTCCTCACATTTGCAGCTATAAACCACAATGGCATGATTGTTTTATGGGCTGGAATTTTTCCCTTTCTCTTTCCTCAGTCACCTAAATGATACTGGTAATGGCAATAGCTCATAGAGGTCCGGGGCGTAAATCCCGGCGGCTCTCTTGGAATGGGTCTGTAGCTCCGTCTACTTCCGGCTATCTAATTTCATCGGTATATACGTTTTTTCACATCTCCAAGAACAGTTTATTTCGGTTTGAGGTCGTTATGTCGCTTGCAAGAGATTTTTTTGAAGTTTTAATTAATTTGTCGCCTGGCCCACTTGCGAGAAGTGGGCAGTGACGTATATTGTGGTCCATGGCATGACTTATCTCCATACAAGTTGGAGGCATCGGCCTGCTCGTAAATCCTAAACAAAGTAGTCTACTAGATACTGTAGCGAATAGTACTACCTATCATTCCATTACAGCTCCAACCAGATATAAATAGAATCAAGAAATTATTACGGATAAGAATAGCTAGCTGCAACGAATCGTTGAAGAAATAATTGCGTCTCTCTCGTTGAGCAGCTTAGCCCTATGTCGCCGACTGTCTCAGATACGCGTTTTAAATAAGGCCATTCTACGGATTCGATTTTAAAGAGCTTGGTGATGTTCTTTCGACCCACTAGACGGTTGGTACTTTGTAAATACGTACTGTAAATATATTATTAGAAATAGTAATAGTACATAGATAGCCGTAAAGTAAAACATCAAACCAACGATGGCACCAGCGATCTTCTATGAACTTGAAAACTTTTATAAAATGGACCCTTGGACTTTCAGAGTGTTGCGTTGAGGGTCAAATGTTGAAAGGAGAAAGTACTACAGTAACCTTTTCGCAATACCAGTACAGGCAAGGCTGGTGCAGCGCCTGTTTCTATAGCGGCTATCTCCTACAACAGACAAAAATTACACCCTCAATACCTAAATACATATAAGGGTTATTCCACTTCCACAACGGCTATAGCGCTTTATGAGACAGTACAGATAAATAATTTGTCTAGCAAATATGTGTAGATTATATTTCTAGGCATTATGAGATTGTGGTCAATTAATTATTTTTTAGCTACTCAATAAATTAATTTAGTATTCCTATTTTATACGTCTTCTGAGCAGTAAGTTTTAGTAGGGACTATGCTATTTGAAGTAACTGCACAACTATTATCACTGTTAGGATTTTTTGGCTATAATTGTACAAACAATATTTGGCTACATTATTCTCTCTTTGAGGCTATTGCTTGTTGCTCAGTGTTCAGCGTGTTCACAGAACTTAACTGATAATACATTATATTCATTAATGCGTAGATAGCATACATTACACCAATAATAAATCGATACATTCCTAAAATATACGCATATCATATATATATATATATATATATATATATATATATATATATATATATATATATATATATATATATTATATATATATATATATATATATATATATATATATATATATATATATATATATATATATATATATATATATATCCCGTGTCCAACATTGCAAGGGCATAACGCCGTTAGGTTTTCATTCATAATAAATGACAAGAGAAAATTAGCATTTGGTGCGTGGGTTTCCGTACATGTAGTACAATGCCTGAAAGTTATTAGGAGATCATGGAAGTGACGTGATTTTAAAACTGATTGTTCCAACTGCCCCCGACAGCTATTTAGTTGGTCCCCATTAGTGTTGGGACATAAAACCGCACATTAATGTTTAACGTAATTTCACTGTCATGCACTTTATACATTGCAAACCTTCATCAAATTATTAGTGTGCAAAGTGCTGCAAGAGAACTTCCTGTGCTGTTGTGATATTTTATATCTTGCTAGTTAGCCAGTGAAAGTGAGGCAATGGCTACGAAACACCCAGAAAATGCTGCCACTGCGGTGAGCGCAGTGACGTCCGACTCCATTACTGAGCTGATCCTCAGAGCTGATCCTCAGAGCAAGCCATTCTCTTCGAACTGATATGGAGAGAGTAAGAGCACTAGTGTCGTCTCTGAAACACTATGAGGCGAAGAAAAAGAAACCTGGGTGACCTGCTAAAAATCAGGGTGCGGAGTGCATCATCTCTACTCCTGATCCGCGAAATCTCACACTCGCTTCGAGTGATTTCACTTCAAAAAGCATACAGTGTTTAGAGATAATGCATGAGAGTACAATCAGTTTGATGAAAAGTGACGTAAAAATACGACGTTGAAAAAGCAGGTGAAATATATGACTAAAGGCAGTAGGACATTTGCTGAAGTAGTATCTGCCTCTCGTCAAGTGGCGAGGATTCTCCCAGCATACCGCTTGTAAGCCAAAAAAGTGATTGTGATGTGAATGCTCGCGTCGACCAGCTAGAGCAGGATGCTGTTTCGCATATCTCAAAGATGAAGGGCGCCCAAGTTGAGCCGATCTTGAACGCCCTTAAGCAAAAAACTCATAGTGGCTCATCTGACAGCAAGGTGTTCTCATTAATGAGCTCAATAAGCTCGGAGAGGATTTGGTCTCGCGCCAGGAGTTGTTAGAGATTTTAGCAGTCGGAAGAGATGGTCCACATCTAAAGGTGGGCTTCTCATCTAACGAAGTGAGAAATAACGTGCTTCTGGCCCTCAAACGAAAACAACCGAGTGGCCTCTTTGGTGGTAAGTACCTGACCAAGCACTGAGCGAAAATTTTGTATCGGCTTAGAAACTTGAAACGAGAGAATAATGCAACTAAATTGGTTTACTTTTTTAACGGTACTCCGTACTCCCTTCGTGAGGATTCAGCAAGTGAATGACAGACGGCTAATATTAATTCTCAGCGAGCAAGACCTAGCTAAACTTGAAGAACGGCTCGATAGAGTCGCACGTTGATAGTTGTTCCTGTGTTTGAGTGTGTAGATAACGCGTTGCATGGCGTTCCAGCCGCCGAATACAAATCTTATACTTACCATGAGTTTGTGAATCTCGGTGTGCCTTCTCGGGCCCTCAGCATAATTAATTTGAACATACGTAGCATACGTAGAAACTTTGCTCTGTTCCAAGCCCTTATGTCCGACACTACCATACCCTTTGATGTCATTGTACTGACCGAAACCTGGCTAGATATTGAGAGTGACTATGGATTTAACCTTCATGACTATCATACGTATAGTAGCTGTCGGAACCGGTAAGGAGCAGGAATATGTACTTTTGTTCTCAAACATTGGCAGGTAGAGATAATGAGCAATTTATCGTTTGTAAATGATATGGCGGAAATATTAAAGTTGAGTGTTAGGGCCTGTGCAACGAGATTTGTCCTATCTTGCATATATCGACCTCCCAAGTCCAACATTCCAATGTTTAATCATTTTCTAACAGCTAGTTACCTGCCGAATATACCCAATGCTATGCTCTCACTACTCTGTGGGGATTTTAACATCAATCTGTCCAATGCACTTAATTTATATTGTATTAGAGAGTTTCTTCACGATTTAGGTGGGAAAGCATATTTTCCACTTACCACAATTCCAACAAGGCACTCTCCAGATAATCCAATCACGAAATGTTCTTTGATTGACCAACTATGGACGAACAATGTTTTTAGTGGTATTGATGGGTCAGGTGTCATAGACTATGATTTGACAGACCATCTCCCAACGTTTACTGTGTCTAGACTTACGGAATTGAAACCAATAAGTCGACTATCTTATCGCAACTTTCAAGATGAACGATGTGCAAGGAGGTTTGTTAATGAAATTAGAAATTTGAACCTCCTCAATCCATATGATGGAGATCCATGCATCGCCCTCAAGTCATTGCTTGATAAGATTTATGATTCCTACTATAATGCTTTCCCATTGAAGGTGAGCCCAGGCAGGGGAAAAAAATATTACGGCACCCTGGATAAACGGAGACTTAGAAATACTTATTGGAAAGAAGCACCGCCTCTTTAAACTATATCGCCGTAATGTGATATTATCATGTTTATATAAAGCCTATCGTAATGTCCTTAATTCTCTAATCCGCTTACAAAAAACTACATCGTCATGGGCAGTCGTCAGCAAATTCTGGCGATCCAAGAAAAACTTGGAAAGTTATCAACGAGTGGCTTGGTCGTAAATCTCATGACACAGTTAATTAAATAACAGTCAATTGTGAGACACTTAATGGTACCGAACTTGCTAATCGTTTTAATGAACATTTCACCTCTATTGCGCAGAATTTATTAGCAGATAGACCTGATGAGGTACGTTTATATGATATACCTAGACCTTATATTGAAGATGACATGGTGTTTGACCCAGTGACGCCCGAGGAAATTTGTAACGTAGTTGAAAGAATTGGACAAAAGCGATATCACGAAAATGAAATACAGCCAAAACACCTACGAATGATACTGCCTATATTTCAGATTTAACTTTGTTCTATCTTTAACAGATGCTTTGATCACGGTGTGTATCCGGACGTGTTGAAAGTGGCAAGAGTTATACCCATTTACAAGTCAGGGGAGTCAAACAATTTTTGTAACTATAGACCTATATCTACTCTGTCGATATTCAACAAAATTTTCGAAAGCGTTATACATGTAAGACTCGCTGCACGTTGAATCACATCAGATACTCATTCCAAATCAATATGGATTCAGGAAGGGTAAAAATACAACACAAGCGGTCTTTTCTTTGATATCTGAAGTCCTGCCGGCCTTTGCTAACAAAACCTATGTGACGTGCTTGTTTCTCGATTCACGTAAAACTTTTAATGCCGTTAATCACAAGGTACTGATTCACAAGTTGCAACATTACGGTATTCGGGGCAACACGTTAGGACTCATCCAGAGTTATTTAACTTATCGTATGCAGCATGTGTACATTAATGACAGTGTTTCAATTAATCGTATAATTGACATAGGAGTTCCGCAGGGTTTCGGTATTGGGTCCTCTCCTATTTGGGTTGTATATCAATGATATCAACGAATTACCAACTGCAAAAAGCATATTGTTTGCTGACGATGCTGTTTTCTACATGAACGAGTCCTTATTGCAGAGTGTAGAGCAGCGTACTAGCAACCTTCTGGCTGACTTGTGCGAGTGGTTAAAACAAAACAGGCTCACCCCAAATGTAGACAAGACAAAACTTATGCTTTTTACATCACGTCCATCCCCTGTATTACCTGAAATTTGTTTTATGGGAGACAAATTACAGTGGGTGCCAACGTTCAAGTACCTGGGGATTGAAATTGACCGTCAGCTCAGCTACACCAATCACATAGCCGAATTGTGTAAGAAAGTCTGCAAAGCAAAATGGGCCATATTTGTAGTAAGAAAATGCTTAACACGAACCTCTCTTATTATGCTCTATTATGCCTTAGTCTATTCTCACTTAAGACAAGGTATTATACTGTGGGGTGGATCGTCGCTCAATGCATTGAGGCCACTGTGGGTTGTTATTAACGATGTTCTTAGGGTTATTCTTAATGTCATGAGGGATCAAAATAGCGTGCCTACTATGTCTGTTCATGCAATGTTTGGTAAGCTTCAACTTATGAAATTCGAAGATGTATATGGGTACTTCTTACTGAAGTTCATGAGAAGTGCAATGTACTCAGATGTAGAGACATTCGAGAACCACTACCAGCCGCTGCTCGCCACTAGCAATTAGAATATGCGAGATCAGAGATTCAATTTTCCTATTGTTAGGCTTGAAATCCAAAAACGATTCACTGTATATCAATAGGTCAAATTGTATAATCGTCTACCTAGTCATCTTCAAGAACCAGTGTCGGATTATGCGTTCAAAACTGAGTACAAACAATACGTACTATCTAACTACATATAACAATCAGGTGTAATTTCTTGAATAGAACCGGGCTACGGTGATTTGTCTCTTGATGAACGTAGAGTTAACGCTGTGAGAATATATTTTCTTCTGACCCTATGTTCCCAGTATTTTTGTGCACAGCATTTGTCTGTGGGAGTGGGTATCAGGCATTACTGAGTGTTGCTTAGGAAGTACTGTAAATGATGTTTCTTCCCTAGTGATAACTAGTTCTATTAATGGCATACAATTTTATCTATTGTACAGATACGTGCTTCAAATACGTCATATTTATATAGTTAGACATGTCCCTAATATTCAGTAAGCTCGATAGACGATGACCTTACAATGTACATACGTAGATTTTATCTGCCCCATAAGTGAAACAACACTTTGAGCTGGGCGTGTTCCCAATCTTATTGTATAGACGTCAATATTGTAATTCTATTTGGAAAACAATAAAGGTGTAAAGACTTTCAGAGCAAGGTCAAAGGTGGAACGTAAAACTTAGAAGAAATAAATCAACTGATATTTTTTTGGCCTTGTGTAAGAAACAAACGATCTAACATAACTAGAAAACACACTAATTCTCTTATCTGGATGGCAAATATTTATTTATTCTCTAGGTTTCTGTACGTGCAATATTACTTTTACACTAAACTTGCAATGGGAACTATCTATAACGAAATATTTTTGAAATTTTGATTATTTATTGTTGTTTTTTCGTTGAAAATATATTTAAATAGTTTTACGTTAATTTTTTTTGGTTTTTCTATGGAATTTTCTCGAGAAAACCTGAAAATTTGCTTACTGGCTTAAAAGTTACAACGGTGCAATCTCCTTTACCGGTAGTTTGTAGAGTACGCGCCCTTGCCGTATAACAGCTTCACCTGTAATAAATATTACCATGAGCTGCTTCCAAAATACCATATTTCACTGCACTGTAGCAATTACTTATACTTGCAACTAGCGCTTTTAGTTGGTCTACGACACCAACCTACCCTCAACTATGAATTTCTATTCTCGTTAATGAGACCGGAGTAAGAAAAAAATAATATATATATATCTGCTAACAAGCATATTCTCAGACTGCTTGCAGAGACATTATCGACGCTCACCGAAAATTCTGCCAACGATGGATCAAAGTATGCATATATAGCATTCCTGAAACCAAATTAATTTTAGACACTGTAAGAGAATAGAATCGAAGCCTCCTTCCTCATTTATTTCTTTTAAATCACTGAATTAGAATCACAGCAAGAGTAGTCACTCTATAGTCCGGCTAGCAACTCGCACTACCACGCACCGCTATAGTCACGAATTAGCAGTTGGTAGGGAACTAACGCAAAGCTCTTTGTCAGACCATTGGGGTGCAGGTGTGCGACACACTCAGAGCACGAACAATCCCGTATAATGCTGCAGCAATTTGCATATTTTGTGGCTGATTTGATCAGGTTCTCTAATCCAGTACACCTGCGTGTCAGCTGGGTTACACACACTACTTATTCCATTATATGTTGCAGGTCGGGCTTGTGTTCCCTTCTGATCTGTTGTGGCGTATGCTTAGTACTGACACAAAATCTGCTACAAAGTACTAAAAGAAGTATTTGCTAATTAAAAACGTTAGGAGAAAAAGATGTATAGTTAACTTGATGTTTAGCGTCTAATCTGTATCTTTCTAGATAACAACTTCGATCTTAGAAAGACTTAACAAAAGAATGGAGCTTCATAGATAGAAACAGTTGATGATCAGGTACGTAGGAAATTCTCGGAGAAATATTATTTCACGGACGGGATAATTTTCACTGAAGAAGAGAGCTTCCACCGCCAATATGGTTAGGTATACGCTGGCAGTGCCTAAGAAGCTTCTGAAGTCATTCACAGGGTTCAATGAGGCCACCATCCCTCCAAATTGCCGGTTTGGTGGGATTTGTCTTATCATGGAGTCACGGAGCTTCACTCTTACCAAGAAGAGGTTAAAACCAATGCTCGTGTATACCTACATTGCTAACGCTGTAAAAGATAAGGTTATACGTTTAACCTGCTCTTTGTTCAGCAGAAGAGAATGGAGGTCCCAGCAGGTTTCGGCGCGACTTTTAAAAGGGAGTCACTCCGCTGTTACTCTCTCAGAATGTTCCTGTCTTCATCGAAGCTGGTGATTGGCCGCCTGGGAGTTCAGACTTGAACCTTTTGGATAACAAATTATTGCACATTCTGTGATCAGTGTAGGCATAGGAGAACGTCGCTTGCTCTCAACCAGACAGAAATTTGGACTCTAAGGGCTTCCTTGTTGCAGCAGGGACGAAATTTCGAGTTGATGCCGTGCAAAAACTACATACAGGAACATTCGGATAGACTGAAGCATTGCATCACAAAAAAAGGTCATATTGCATAACCCTTCTGTATGTTCATAATTTTCTTTTGTGGTTAAAAAATAAATTCTACAAATTTCAGCTGAATATTACTAGTAGCCCTTAATTTTTTTTTCTGAACTTGTAACATTAAACATATATATTTAGCTAGACTATGTAACCGCCAGGCAAGCTGATGGGCGAGGAGCGAATCACTTGAAAATGGAAATGACGTGCCTGTATGTATTTAATTATTTACATTTCCCTTATCAAGAGTTGCCCAGCATCACATTTGGTCTGACCTGTTGTATCTCGTTCAGAGTGGTTACCCGAGCAACAACGGCCCGTGGGCCCCACATGCGCACCAGATGGGATATGGTCAACTGCTGAGAGCAAATGGGCATAATTGGGGAAACCCAAACTGGGCTCTACCATGTTTTTACCATCTGGGGCCCATACGGGATTTCCCACCGTGGGAAAGGAGCGGTGTTTTCCACATGGGTAAAAAGTGGGCTTCAAAGCTGCATCCTCTATACGAGCTTTTTTAGGTAAACATACCTCATACCCAGATGGGCACAAGTGGGGCTTCCCATATGGATATCGTATGGTGTTTCCTAAACGCGTACCAAATGAGCATCCTTAGTCTACCCCATATGAGCAATGAAATGGGTCTTCCCATATAAGACCCATATTGGCATAGGGGGCCTTTCCCATATTGGGGAAGCTATAGTGATTTCAACATGGGTACCACATGGCTTCCCAGCATTATCCCACATTAACAATATCGTGGGCCATCCCATATCGAACCCACGTGGGCTCACCCAATGTGGGCAAGCATGCTGATTCCCAAATGGGTACCACACGGGCAACCCAACTCTATCCCAAATAAGAAATAACATTGGCTTTCCAATATCGGACCCACGTGGGCACGAATGGGTTTTACAAGGGCGGGGAGGTATAGTGATTCCCACATGGTTACCACATGTGCTTCCCTGCATTATACCACATTAGCAATATCGTGGGCCTTCTCCTACCGAACCCACGCGGACTCATCCAATGCGGGCAACGTATGATGATTCACAAATGGGTACCGCATGCGTATCCCAACTTAATGCCATATG
This sequence comes from Parhyale hawaiensis, assembly GCA_001587735.2. Lineage (NCBI taxonomy): Eukaryota > Metazoa > Arthropoda > Malacostraca > Amphipoda > Hyalidae > Parhyale > Parhyale hawaiensis. The sequence continues at coordinate 2,003,393 of LQNS02277097.1, read as the reverse complement.
AGTAATACCATGGGCCTTCCCATATAAGACCCACGAGGGCACGAGTGGGTTTTTCTAGTGTGGGCCTAAGGTATAGCGAATGCAGAGGATATATCTGAATGACTACGTATTAGAGTGCCTCGGTCACGGTGGTTTCGAGCATTTCCAAGATTAGCTTGAGTGGCCTCTTACGGGCTGTTTTACAAAGGTCGTTTCAAAAATAATGCCTATTTTTTTATTCACAAAGTTGAAGAGCAACCATTAAAATGAACAACCTTTCGCACTTCAGATTATTTGCATGCAATGAGCGGCCTTCGGGACGTCTGTCTTTCGTACCGACTCAGCTTTCTTCCTGATTTCATACTCCTCTGATCTTACTTTCTTATCTTCTTGCTTTTCTTTCCAAACTTGCTGTTCCCATGCACTTTGATGGATCTTCTTGCATGGGTTCCCTGATACTGTTGACATGCTTCATGTCCCTTCCCTTTCCTCTCTTGGATCACCAGAGTTGTGTCTGTGGAGGCATAAACATCCAATATAAATAATTAATCAATGTAGCGGCCTTCCTGGTATGGCAGAACGCTTCATTTGCAAGGGTGTCCTTACTTGTTTGTAGAAGCTCGTTCGTGTAATCTGAATAATGTCCAGATTATACATTTTTACTTCTGGCTTATCTGATAAAGTATGTAGCTAACCAAATTGCAACAGATCATAATTCTCAACCGGTAGGTAGTTGAGTTTATTATATTTACTCATCTAAGGAATTTCATTTGCCCATTGCTGCTCACTGAAACTGTGGTGCCTACTTAACGTTACAACTACCGGCAAACCGTTACGTACTGACACTACAATTCTTAC
>LQNS02277097.1:1866020-1886212 GCA_001587735.2 Parhyale hawaiensis | reverse complement strand
CCTCCCCCCGAGTGTGTAGAAGATGCTGCAGTTGAAGGTAAGTGGGCGAGCTGTGCCGCTAGTGGAGCATGAGGGAGGGAGAGCCCCCCTCCCCCCGAGTGTGTAGAAGATGCTGCAGTTGAAGGTAAGCGGGCGAGCTGTGCTGCTAGTGGAGCATGAGGGAGGGAGAGGATGTTGGAAAGGATGTTAAGTGCGTGCGCTGAGACTAAGCTCTGTGTCTTGGATACTTCATGGTGTCATATAACTCGGAAATTTTTTTCCTCGAGTGAAAAGTTGTTCCGCTGAAAACAGGATCCAAATTTGAGAAAATTATTTTCTGCCAAAAAATCCTCGCGTTCTTTACCCGTCTGCTGATCGCTGAAGAATATATTAATTATTATTTGCTTCGATGATTATGCAGTCAATAAGAGCATTAGCACAAACTCAGGGCAGCTGAGTACAGAAAAGAAGAGTACAAATCACCTTACATGAGTGCTTAGAAGAGCTGTACCATATGCATCGAGTGGACTTCAAGTTGGCAAAAAACGAACTTCATTGAGATATACGTTTGCCATCATCTGCAACTTGGCCTGTTTTCTACCTATTAGTTTTCAATAAAGCTTGACAGGATGACCAACCTGGGCTAATTTCCGCCTGTTTTGTTACAGTATGACGGAAAATGTACAGATAAACAATAAGTAAATAAACAAAGAAACATATATACATTAGGGGGCCATATTTTTTAATTTCTAAAAAAGTTTATGGGGCATCCCTAAAAAATGTTCCATTATGTCTAAAAAACATTGTAGCTAAAAGGATTTTAGAATTAAATTCAATTTAAAGGTGGCGCCTGACTTTCAAAGTTTATACTTTGTAATAGACTGTAGAGGGTTGCCAGCTGCACAGATTTTGGGGAACCCTGGAGAATGCAGTGTCAGTATACGATGAGGTCTCATAGAGGGAAGGTGTATTTCAGTATTCTACTGAGATTTGTGATTCTGCTCATACCTTTCTGCAAGTACTTTAAGTGTTTAGCCATAAAAGCAGACTTCACTGTGCAAGGGTTAAATTTGCTGGGCGTCATTGGGCAGGCGATGCAAAGCCAGTAACCCTCTTTATTGTATCGTAGCACTATAACTTGTATGTATATCTGTAATTCTCAATTTCATTTTTAGAGTTCACTCCTATTCAATTACTACATATAACGATCGACTTCTATGTGACTCGACTTTTACGCTCTCTACTTTTACGAACGGAATTTTACGGACCTAACTCAAATTTTACGAAAAGTGTTCCCTACTCTTGAATATTACGTTTTTTCCCAGTGTTTTGAGCGTTTTCGATAACTAATGTATTATTTATTTATTGTATGAAACCATCTTTTTTAAGTAATTGATAGACATGCGATCAATTGGGTTTGTATTTTTTCCTTTATACTGTTGTAGAATAACGAAAAAATTCTTTCGGCTAACTTAACATAATCCATGCTTCAAAGAATTTTTTTTGTCATTATTGAGGCCCAGTGTTGCCAACTTAAGATTCTTAAAGCCAGATTTAGCATTATTGTAACCAACCTTTTGCTCAAAGGAAAATAGTGTCAATGTCGTCTCATTAATAACATGCCGGCGTTGTACCAGAAACTCTCAATAGTACAGATACTATTTTTGTCTTATGTTATTGTATAGTATTATTCTTATGTTAGCATTTAACTTAGACAGCCTCGGGGTGCTGTGCTCCAACCTTGTTGGGCACAGTGTTCATATGAGAAGTACATAAATGGATTTATTTATTATTTATTTTCGGTGACTTAGCTTTATAAATTGGGTGTTAGCATCTAACAGGAAAAACATCACCGAAACTGAATATTTAGCAGTTTTTTTGGCATTTCAATATTTCTTAGTAGTTAGTGCGATAATGCTAAAATTTCAAGCCAATTTAACCCCATTTTGTGCCAAAAATCACAAGTCATACGACTCACGTCCGTTGGAGTCTTGAACTGAACTTGTCTTATGTAGCCATGGGTGTGATCATGCTAAGTAATGGAGTGCCAACATACCTATCCAGTGTATTGTGTTTACGTAATAAAATGATTCTTCCTCCTGATTGAACAGTAAAGCTAACACTGCAGAATTTCTTAACCAAAAACGACAGTTGAGGAAACTGTAGGAAGCTGTGTATACAATGAGAGGTAAAAATACACGAATATTTTAAAAACTGAACAATAAAAGTTACACATATAATAAACTATTCACTACGGCTTAATAACTGTTTTTTAATCGCATGTCAAAAGCCTTCAGCGTTTTCAAAAACCTCAAGTTTCTCTCCAAAATATTCTGACTAATCGCATCTCTCTAGAAATGTGATGTTGCTTAAATGAATAAATTAAGTAGCTCAGTTTTTTCCCAAGTAATTTTTTTTATCAAAAAAGCGCAAACATGGAGGCTGTGAAGAATTTTGCAGGGAATAGACCCACCTACTGGTAACAATTTTGGGTTACCCATCACTTAATCGAAGCATAGCAGTAAAACAAACTGTCTCAGAAGTTTAATTAATGCTAAAATTAAAACAAATAAAATACTCTATCAGTGTTTTGTCATGTGATCAGAAAATATTAAGAAAATGATAAGCGATCTAAGAATTTAAAAAAAATACTGACAATTTGTTAACAATGAATAAAAACATTGAATTTGTATTACCCTTAAACGGCTCTACAGATTTAAATGTGCTGCATAAGCCCTTGTGTTATGATAAATTTCATTGAAATGTAATTTAAACTGAAGTTTGTCTTGTAAAATATTGCTCTAGTATCATTCTCTGTTGCATATTGGGATTTAGCATATTTTAATATTTTTTTCTTGCACAATCTAGCAGGAAAACCAAGATTTCATTTGGCAACACTGTATGTGACCTTATCTCGACTTTAACGAACGTAGCTCCATTACATATCACGATTTCATGCGGTCACAATCTCTCGTAAAAGTCGAGAGTTATATGTGGTTAAGTGCTTTGATGATCAAGGCCAGAAGAAGGCGGACTTCACTGATGGTTTGAACAATCTTTTTGGCATCGCTCACCACGATGCTCTGCAATTAATGGCCATTAAAGAAGACAAACAGGTCTTACTAGCGCAGCGAAAAAGAAGAGAAGAGTTGGATCAATGATTAGCGTGGGTATGAGAAAGAAGAACAAGCATAGAAAAAAGAACGTTGAGGAAGAACGTCGTCAGAAAAGCAAGGAAAAGAAAGAAGAAATGTCAACAGTTGTTCTGGCTTCATCAAGCAGCAGCAGCAGCACCAGCACCAGCAGTCCTTACGCTTCAGAAGCAGAAGGGATGCCAGGACCACCAGGTTATGAGCCGCCTTCCAAAAAAAGCTAGACTAAACATCGTCACCCCAGGACTTGCATCAGCTCTGGAACGCTCTAAAGACTTTGGTAGAAAAACAACTTTTGTAGTCGCAGAAACTACTAAGAGTCTTGGTGTTGATATTGCCGACTACATTAATCGATCATCCATTTCTCGTCTTCGTGAGAGAAATAGGGAGCGCCTTGCAGAGGCCATCAAGCGGGATTTCCATGCAAAAGTTTCGTTGGTGGTGCACTGAGATGGTAAGTTGATGGTAGACCTCGCCACCAAGAAACATATAGACAGGCTTCCAAACATAATTTCAGGAGGAGGCACAGAGAAACTCATTAGCTTTCCCAAATTGATTGGAGGAGAATCAACGGAAAACCAGGTCTCAGCAGTTGTCACAGCTTTGGAGGAGTGCGGTGCCTTGAAGAGAGTCATATGAATGTATTTTGATACGGCAGCCTCCAATAGTGGGCGACATACAAGGTTCTGTATTCTCATTGAATAAAAGGAGGATAGGAAACTGTTCCATTTTGCATGTCGTCACCACATCCTTCAATAACTGATCTGATCTTGTCTGTTGCATTTCAGGCTCAAATGAGCTCAACAATGAGTGGCCCACAAGTCCCTCTTTTCCAGAGGTTTTGATCACAGTGGGATTCCGTTGATAAGACCACATATCAATCAGCCCCTAATGATGAGAGCATTTGCTAGCATCTGGCTGATGACCTGATCGAGCATATAACATCATTTGCTACATCCCAGCTGATGCATCATTAACCAGGAGATGACTACAGGGAGTTCCTAGAGATTGCACTCATTTCCTTGGGCACAACTCCTCCTCGAGGTGTTAGATTCATGGGACGTGGAGCAAGTCACTATGCCCGCGGAATATGCGAAGCCCTATACGGTATTAAGATCCGGTTGTTTCAAGAACAATTATTTCATCTAACAGTCCGTGAAAGTAGAGGAATGCAAGAGATAGCTCTTTCTGCTCTGACAGTTTACCTGGAAGCATGGTTTACAACCCCCATTTCAACAGAAGCTCCTCCCAATGATGCAATATTCAAAGGTTAACCCAGCAATGTCTAAAACTACTTCTGAGAAGTTTCGTCCTCACCTGGTAGCTCTGGCTTTCTTTAGCAGCAAGGTTCTACTTAGAGAGAATAGCAATGGTGGCAGCACTAGAAACTGAAAGTCACAACGTTCCTGTGAAGATGCCCCTGCTTGATCTCTGTAATTTGCAGCAAAGGACACTGTCGACATTCGTCTCAACAAGGACTAAAGGGGCTTTGAAAAGGCTTCGCCTTGAAGATGATGCATGCAAAATCGACCCAATAACTTGGCAAGAAAATAGGTCTTTCAAAGAAACTGCTCGCAGAGTCTCAATATTGTCAGTAACACACGACATTGCAAAGAGGAGTTGCACTAGGTCCGGAGTATTATAAGCTTTTGTCAAAGAAAGAAGATCAGTTTCAGTTCCTTCTCCAGGTCGTCTCTGAACATAGCACAGCATTTCTCAATAGCTATAAGGCTAATATGACCAAAAGTAGGAAACAATGAGCGGCATGGTCACCGTAATACTCCTGCAACAGAGCAGATAATACTCGGTCTAACCGGAGGTACATGCATTACCAGGGCTCCAAGAAAAAGTATCATGCGCCACCTTTAAATATTAACTAGAAGGCCCGTGACCCACTCGGTGAACATATACCATCTTCTTCGCTTCCGTAAAAAAATAGGTTAATAGGTTACATTCAGCTGGTCATAGACCTCATGCTAGTGGATGGTCCACTCTTGCGTCAATTGCCCGAGCAGGTCGCCAACATCAGCTCTTTTTCTCTCTCAGAAATATTCTACACGCTTCCCGTCTGCATTTCCCGTTTTACCTCGACATTTTACAACCTCATTTATTTTCTAGGTATAAAGTAGAATACCCGCTGGGTTTTGTAGTTCATTTGACCTCGAGCTTTCGAGTCATTATACATGACTCGTCTTCAGGGGAACAAAATTTCAAGAGACTCATTTACGTAATCGAGCTCAGGCGGACTCACACCATTTATTCCCTTGTTTATATAGTTTCCTTGAATCGTCAACGCTTGCACATCTTCCCACCTTATATCGAGTTTTTATATTCCTTTTAGCTTTAAAAACATTCGACTGATGCTATTTTTCAATCGTCTTAGATACTCATACTGGCCTGGGGACTAAAAAATTAAAATTTAAATCTTTAGTTCATTCGACTTAAATATCTAGCGGTATCCAGGTCACAACGCTCTTTAAGTATCTGTCCTACACCGACGCTGAACGGTATGCGAACTTTAAAACTTCTGCCTGAGGTGTAACTCCGTCATTGACTCTCGAATTTTTCCCTGTGTTGAAGTGAAGCTGTGCGCAAACAACAACAACCAAGCTAGATACAAATACATAATAAAGTTGACATAGCTTTAGTATAATATAGATGTATCTCAATGAGATTTTAGCCATAAAGTTTTGTTATCACAGAGAAAAACAATGAGCAGGTTTCCCAAAGAAATTTTGAAACAAATTTTTCCTAACTATATGATAGGGCCACTCTAATATGCATCGGTTTTCATCATATTGTAGATAAACTGCGGGAAGAATCTAAGAATCAGGGTGCAAGAGCTAGATTACTAAGGGAAGATTCAGATAGCTTCAGGGTGTGGGTTTCAACTTTTGCAGTACAAGATGTACATTCAAATATTAGCTTGCCGTACACTTTTGACATCAACTGCAACCTGACCTAATTTTCACCGGTTTTTTTAAAGCGCGACAGAAAATGGACAGACAAATAAAAAATAATTTAGCACACATTCAAAGCGCATACCTCCGGCAAGAAGGGCAACGGTAACGAAAAATTCAATTACCGTAGTTCTGAAACCAAGATTTTCTTTGTATCAACACTAAAATCTAATAACGAATAGACTGTCGACGGTAAACTAAAATTTAACGTCCGACGTTCATATAAGGACATCCATTGCGCACTATGGTCATTTGTCTTTTAGGTCCCACCCATGTCTAAACATGTCTAAAGTTCGTTCATCTAAAATAAAATTCTTTTAGGCATCCGTTGTAGTTTTTAAATACAATGTCTGATGATGGGAAAAAATTTCCAAGACGTAAAATTTTAGTTTACGGTCGACTGTCTATTCGTTATTGGTAGTTTGCCTTGGGAAAGTATTTATAAAATCTAATCATTCGTGCCTTTTGACTGTATAAACAGTTCTAGTAATTTTCTTGAAGATCCGTTCATTACTTTTTGAGTTATGCTGCTGTTTGTCTCAATGTTTTGAAAATTCCTAGGGTGATACCAATTATTAAATTAGGAGATCCAAAAGATATGAACAACTATCGACCGATATCGACTCTTAATTTCTTGAAAAAAGTATTCGAGAAAGTTGTTCATACCTGGCTATCGCGATTTATTTCCATGCACAATATTTTAACCCCATCATAGCACGGCTTGAGAAAAGCTAAGAATACTACGCTAGCAATAGTCAAATTTGTAAATGATGTGTTATTTGCTTTTGAAAAATCATATACAATAACCTTGTTTTTTAGATTAGAAAAAGGACTTGATACCGGGAATTCGGAAATTTTGTCAGGTAAGTTAGATCATTATGGTATGAGAAACAACGCTCTGTCTCTCATCAAAAGTTATTTACATGGTCGGAAGCAGTATTTTGAAATTAATTATAGAACGTCCACTTGTAAACCAATTCATCATGGTGTTCCCCAGGGTTCAGTTTTGGGTTCTCTGCTGTTTTGTATCTATATTAATGATATCTGTGACCTTCCTGAAAGTGATATTATCTTATTTGCTGACGATGCAGTTTTTTTTTTGTCAATGACGCGAGTTTTGATGTCGCAGTTTCCAATATTGAAAGACTTATTGCGAATCGTTTATCCCCTAATGCACAGAAAACTAAATTGACGCTTTTTACGTCACGACCTATGCCGCCTCTGCTAAACTTTACTTGAATGATAGTCTATTGGAATGGGTATCATCCTTCAAATATCTAGGCTTAACTACTGATCGCAAATTAACCTTTTTTAACCATATACAAGAGTTGTGTAGCAAGATCCATATAGCAAGGGGGCATTTTATGCAGTCTCTAGGTATATACCTAGGAAGTCATTGTTATCATTATATGACGCCATAGAAACGAATACACTGTGCCACTAATGTCTGTGAATGAAACTTTTACAAAACTGTCTTTGCATAAGTATGAGGGGATGGGTCAGAGTATTCTTTGGTCAAATTTATCCGAAGTCATATGTTTGATGATTCGGACTTTTTTGTGAAGTATTATGGTCATCTTATGCCGGAGCATTCCCATAACACTTGTAACCAAAGACTAAATCTTCAACCTGTTAGACTCGAGGTATAAAAAAATGGTTGTCTTTCAGAGCGTTAACTTGTATAACTCGCTACCTGATTGTCTCTCCCTACCCATGAGAAATACTAAGTTCAAATCGCAGTACAGATTTTATGTTTTAAGTCGATACAGCGAATAAGGTTTTTTATGCCACGTATTCGGCATTTTTTATACTCTGACCGTTTTTTCTTGTTGCCCAGATGCATTGCTCACGTACGGTTAGTTGAATAGATCAGCATTTTATACCAGAATCATCAATTTTGTGCAATATTATGTTGATTTACTTGTGTACAAATTGCATAGTAGTGCAATTATAATATAATGGATTTCATTTGCAGTAGCAAACATTCATCTCTGATTGTTAGTGTAACATGTCTTATATTTATCTTACTATGAGCACTATGAATGCCTTTATAACTACAAGTTACATTTTTTACTGTGAAAGAAATTCCTATAGCTTAGGTGTGGCTCATTCCTGTAGGTTTATGTAAGCGTTCCATAGAAACTGCCTTCCCTTCAAGGTACGTCTGTAGGCTTGTCTAAATTATTACGTATGAAGACTACAAATTGAGCTGTACCACGTAGGAAATATTAGANTTTTACTGTGAAGGAAATACCTATAGCTTAGGTGTGGCTCATTCCTGTAGGTTTATGTAAGCGTTCCATAGAAACTGCCTTCCCTTCAAGGTACGTCTGTAGGCTTGTCTAAATTATTACGTATGAAGACTACAAATTGAGCTGTACTACGTAGGAAATATTAGAATGAACGATGTGTGGACAACACGTACCGAAAATCCCATACGCTTTTAGTTGGATATGTTCTCAATTATAATTGTAGTTACTTATAAGTTTTAGAAAACAATTGTAATTTTTTTGAGAACAATAAATGTTTAAACATTGTGACGAACATTAGTCAAACACACAAATCGATAATCACCGAAATTCAATCATTCATGTCTTAACATTATTAAGCACTCCTGTCAATTTCATTAAGACCAGTACATAAACTTTTGAATTAATGTGCTGGCAAGCATATTAATCACAGCCACAAACAAATAAACACACCATCACAAAAATTTGGTCATTCACTCTTCGTAGTATACCTAATAACTCATATAAATTTCATTAAAAACCGTCCATACCTTTTTTAGTTATGGTATAAGGAAAAAATGAGGCAGACAAACAAACAGATTGACGGAGCTTCACTAAAAGTTAATCATCTGTTCCTCTTAACATACCTAACAATCCCTGTAAATTTCGTCAAAATCCGTCCATCACTTTTGAGTTAGCTTGGCGATAGACAAAGAAAATAAGTGACAAACTCCATGAAAACATAGCCTCTTCGGCGGCAGTAATAAATCAACAGATAAATACACATCTGTCTTTATTAAATTATAGCTCATTTTGCTCATATAGACGGTGTATTTTTCAAGTCAAACTGGTTCGAAGATAGATCCGTTTATCGGCCATGTGTGCTCCTAGGCTAAAGATGCATCACACCCAGTCACGCTGCATGTAGCTTGTATCCGGAAAATGTAAATATTACCGGAAATTTGAAGACTAAATTCTTTACTGATATATTGTAGAAAAGCGCTTTAATGCAAGTGAATATGAAAACTAGAACGCCTCGTAGAGTAAGACCATCACCGGCGGTGGGGGCCAAATTCAACGCAGTCACTTTTTTTATGGCCAGCTAGCCGTAGTTTTTCGTATGGATGCTCTGTCCAACAAGGTTAGAGCACACCTCCTGTAGTATGAGCGCCTTGATAATAACATAACAAAAATGGAATGCCTCATGGCGTAAGACAATCTGCCACTGTGGAGACAACTTCAACGCCGTCATTTTTGATGGCCAGTTAGGGCTAATTTTTTGATATGGGTCACATCTAGGTCAAACCAAAGTCCGTGCAAAAATTTATGCAGATTGCTCAACTCTTTCTACCGGTTTTTGTGGGGACAGACAAATATGTATATTTACAAATTTATACATAGATAAATGTACTCAAATTTCCAACGAAAACTTTATCACATCTCTCACTTCGTTCGTGGGTGATAACTAGAGACGCATTCCGAGGGAGCATATCCCCGGCAAGCAACGCAGTGCTAATAAAAAATTTAACCTGGTCTTGAATCCAGAATTTCTGTCTGATCATCATCAAAACTTAATCTGTTGCTTGTAATATTCCTAGCAGCTCCTACAAATTTCATGAATCTCCATCAATAACGTATTTAGTTCCGTTGGGACAAATAGACTGGTAAAGAGAGATATACACTAATGAACAAGCAGATCATCAGTAAAATTAGGTCATTTGTTCCCTCCTCAGAATTCCAAACAGTTCCTTCATATTTCATCCCGACCAACGTCAACAAACATAACCTCCTTGGCGGGGGTAGTGAAATAATAAATGTCGTCATCATCTTTAAGGGGGAGCATCCGCTCAAAAAACTTTCATATTATCAAAATTAGTTCTTTCACTAAGCAGTAGCTATGCATCAGACGGACATTTTTGGCAGCCAGTGTAACCCTAAGTGGGTAAAATAGGAGGCTAGGGGCGGGAGGATGAGGTTTTTGGAACACCTAATTTTTTTACTTCAAAAACTTCTTCTTTATTATTCGCCCGATCGTCGTGAAACTTGGCAAAATCTGTAAAATCGGAAGAAATGGGGGTTTAATTCCTGTACTTTTCCCATTTTCACCATAGAAAACGAGTTAGACGAAGAAAACAGAAAAACCGCTTTCTTTGAATGACTCGTTTTCTATGACGAAAACGGGAAAAAGTATATGAGCGTAACCCACATTTTTTTTCGATTTTACACATCCGTACCAAGTCTTATTCAAATCTGTGCACAAATAAGAATTTTCTTTTCAGTTGCATTCTCGAATTTAATATTAAATATTTATTGTCAAAGGGTATAAATTTGATTTTTCATTTTGTTCCGATTTGAGAGAGACTTGGTCACAGACATGCAAATCGAAAAAGAACACCTTTTGACTCAAGTACTTTTTCCCATTTTCGCCATAGGAAACGAGATATTCGAAGAAAACGATTTTCGGCGGGAAAAATGTTTTTTTTTAATAACTCGTATTCTTTGACGAAAATGGGTGAAAGTCCATGAGTTTAACCCTAATTTTTTTCAAATTTTATAGATCTGTATCAAGTTTAATTCAAATTGGTGCATATATAAGAGTTTTTTTTCAGTCAAATTCACGAATTTTCTATAAAACGATTTCCCGCCAAAGGGTTCAAATTTGATTTTTCTTTTAGGTACCGATTTGAATAAAATTTGGTACAAATATGTAAAACTGGAAAAGAATGTTGGTTAGACTCCCGTACTTTTCCCCATTTTCGCCATAGAAAATCAGTTATTCAATGGTATCGGTAAAGTACACTCTCTTGAAAAACTCATTTTTTTTTCGAATCCTAAACCCTACTAGTCCTCCAGTTTTTGAACTCCTGAGATGATTTTGGTATCAAACGCAGCGGAGTTTAATCGTCTACTAACGTTGTATTGGGTTTTGTGAAGTTCGAATTAGGAGACGAGTGTTGGCTAACACTTTGGAAATAAGTTGAAATTTCTTTTGTTTACTGTTTGTTTTTTCCATTTGCTCCAAAAAACTTATTCGTAATTTACAAAACTCAATACAACTTTAGTAGAAGATTAAATTCTGCTTTATTTGAAACCAAAATCATCTCTGTAGCTCAAAAACTGTAGGAGAAGTAGAGTTTCTCCCCACCCCGCTTTTTACCGTCTTTGTTCAATAAGTTGTTCTCTATGGCGAAAATGGGAAAAATGGCATGAGTATAACTAACATTTATTTCCAATTTTACATATGTGTACCGAATGTTATTCGAATCGGACCAATAATGAAGTTTTTCACCTTCGAGCGGTCGCTCCCCTTAAAACAGCTTGCAAGCATGTTATTGCACCGTGCAAGTGGTGTGCATTGCTACTTCAAAACAACGTACAGCACATATGTTTAATTGATGTAATTATGGGATTCGGTTCAGCATTCAAGTGTTGCAACGGGACTCGATGTAGCATGCAAGGCAGCATCAGATGAGAAGCAGACTACGGTTTGGCATTAATAAAGTTACTGATGAATAGCAGTTAATATCAATTGAATGCTTAAATAAATTTAACATTCGTGCCGTGATACGAAGGGCGTGCGTGAGACAGCTTCCCAAGTTGGCGTCTAGGTACTTGATTCAAGAACATCTATGGTGGCGGTTTCTAAATAATAATGAATAAAAAAATGGTAGTGTTATGAAGAGTGTGACCGAAGGGTCTTGGCGTTATCGAAGGATCCCAGTAGCGCATACACAGGCCGCGCCCGGGTGTGAGGGAAAACCAACAATACTTCGGTGTGATGTTGGCCACTGCATACATATTTACTGAAATTCATACCATATACAGTAGGCGTTCTTCAGTATTTTCGATTGAAAGCATGCGACAAGGAAAGCGGAAGTATATGACTTTTGCGAGAATTGCGAAATTTTGTCTACGTATTATGACTCAAAAATTGGGGATTATCTACACATTAAAATCCGCAGCAATAATCTCTGCTGTTCCTTCAAATTTAACGAACCTGGTAGTCTTTCGATCTTTTAACGAGTTTAAATTGAGCCAAAAACATCTGACAAGAGGCAATGTGGATACAATGTGGCGCCCAAAAAACCGTGAATGTTGGTGCAAGGGATACCCTTGGAACGCCGGGTATTGATGAAGTAGCTTCTGATCAGTCACTGCGTTTAGCGAGTTGGTTATTCCCTCGTTTCTACCATTTTGTTTTTCATAAACGAATAAATCGACGGATGGACTGAGCCAAAAGCAGAATCATAATATAGCTAATACTTTACAGGCTACAACAGCGTTGTGTTCGATGATGCTCAGTGCTTCGGATCCTACAACTGGATCAACAGCACCCAGTCTTCTTGTGACGGACCTGGCGCAGTGGTGTACTTCGCTACTGAGATCTTGAGTGAAGACCCTGGACTCCCTGGTGAGTCTGTCACGCACGTCAGTGGTTACGGTAATGGTATTTCTGCTGAGTGCCGTCCTGTCTGCACCGCTGCTATTGCTTGTGAACCTGTCTGTCGTACACCCTACTGGGTGTATGTCAGTACACTTCATACATCACTAATTTTACTTTTTGTTTTTCCAATTTGGGCAGAGTCCGAGGCAGAGGACTTCGAAGTAGAGATAGCAAAAGGAACCTCGGAATGTGAGTTTCAGCTGACAATTTCCTTCAGTGAACAAAGCATCTGCCCGTATTTGTATATTTATACGCTGGAATTTGAAGAACAGGAGGAGCAGGTGAGTGTTTCCGTATATTTGGTTTGCACTTATTTTATCAAACATACTGCAGTGTCCATCCACTCCTGTCTCCTAAACAACGTAATCAACTGAGCTTCAATCCGTAGAGTAATACAATCTATGATGCAATTCCGGAACTAACAAATTGGTAGCCATTCCTCTATGGTAGCTAGTATTCATAGCTAATTCTTCCATTAAATGTAACATTTTTTTTCAACTAACGATGACATTAAGTGTAATGTCGTCCGGGAAACTCCAAGGGTTATTCCTCGTACGTTTCCCGACAGATGAACCACCTCCCTACTACAGCTACATTTCAAATTTGCTGGCCCCCGTATAGGCTAGGTAAGGCCAGGACTGATTCGCATAGTGTTCCAATGAGCTTTTATTGAATCAATATTGGTTTTTAGTGTTTTTGGAAAAAAATGCGTTTTACATTTGTGTTTATTATTTAGTGTCGTCGTTTGAGTGGCTTTACTTAGCGTCGTCATTGGATCGTGACCAGAACAAGTCCTGGCCTTCACCTAACCTTAATTAAGGCTAGCTCATTTGGACGTTAGCAGAGCCAGTTCCGGCCCTTGCCTAAACTAGGTGAAGGCTTGCTCATTGGCCTGGGGTGCTACGCCTAAACGCAATTGTCAGGGTTCTCTGAGGGCGGACGGTCTCGTATAGCTCTCGTGGGACGTCTGGCTTGCGTGAATCGGCCTCACAGGCAATATGATGCCTGTCCGGACGGTCCCGGTTATACCCACGGGCCGTCCGGCCTGCTGAGCGGCCTGTAGCTGTCGGCCGTAGCTGCTAGCTACTTTAGTTAGCGTGTGGATCCCTCCCTAGGCGCCAAATTATGGCAGACCCTGGAAAGACCAAGGGTGCAACTGTCACCGTGTAGTTCCGCTAAGGTTTTAGCGGAGGGATCCTAGGAAGACCTGAGAGTGCTCTCTTTGCCGTATTTAGTCCGCTAAGGCTAACCAGTTCGTGTTCCTGGTCGTGTGCCAGACTGCGAGAGCGGTCTTTCTGACAGGCTACCCACTCAGGCTTAACCCGTCCTTCGAGAAAAACGTAGCAAGAGGTTAAGCAAAAACAAAGTCATTTGCTAGTTTTAACTCGGGCCTCGGGCCCTCTTGCAAAATGGGGCTCTCCCATCATGTTCGGTACCGGGCCACAGATGATCAAATACAGAATATTACTTAATTCTAAAAGCAATACTCTGTTCTCACAATACGAATACAAACTTCAGAGAATACTAGTTAATGTTACACAGACAAACAGCTGTCTCTAACGTATACAGTTGAAACACTAGAGAACAAACACGAGCGTTAAATATACATTCCAGCGGTGATTCAAGCAAGTTACAGGCGGGAGTTACAGCACGTATGACAGGCAGTAGCGCACCCGGCGGCGTAAGCCTACGTGCTGGAGATGCCTGCGCGACAGACCCAGAAGTGCTAGGTCTACCGACTGTCGTTAGGAGTGACTACGCTGTTCTCGGAGCGGCGTGATGGTGACTGGCACCTGGCGTGGCGAGACAGCAGTATTAGTCTAAAACTTACACCTTAACGCAGTATTAGTTTTAAAAAAATGTACCTTAACGCCTCTTAAGCCATTTTCATCTTAACAGTCCATTAGCTATACATATATAGAGAATATTTAGAAAAGAGCGGTACAAGCTTTGACAGGGGACAGGGAAGCGTAAAATAAATGCCTTTTCACGAACGCAAAATATTTCAAAATCCTTATTATTTAAGATAACGTGGTTTAAATTTAAACGTCGATACAGGGGTAATTGCCTTGGTAATAACATTTCCCTTTCTGAAAAAATGCCATGGTGGATAATGAAACGAATGACAGGGAAACAGATGTTTTATTAAACAAATTTTACGATAAATGTTCAAATTGTCTGCCCCATGCGTCAGTGCAGCTCTGTTACCTCTTCCGAAAGGATTGCTGAATACGATTTTGGTGGTCATACTAGGATTTCCCTTACTCACTCTCCTCCAATTTGGGAAGGCGTCGTTCAGATACTGGCGAACGTTCGTATTGAAATGAGCCAGAGCTCCGTCGTCACGGAATCACATTAGACGGCAAACACCTAAAATTGAAGTTTAGAAACAAGACAATGTGAGAAACTGGACACGAAAGTTAAAACGTTATACCTCCATATCATGAGAACTAAGGAGTTGTAAATTCTTGGTATTCGTGGCAGACTGTTTAATTAACTTGCGTGTCCTTGCCTGCTGTCAACGTTTGCACAGCTCGTTTCTTGAAACCTTAATTTTGTATATTTATGGAACGCCCTTTCCTTAAAGTAGGTCTCATTAAAACAGCGACCGCATTTTTTATTTATCATTCCAACGGTTTTCTCAAATTTCCTCAAATTGTTAACGCTTTCTTGATCTATAAAAATTTGCATAATTTTCTTACGTTTCAAGCAGCACCCACTTCAACGGGCATCGTGAGGTGACCGAGTCCGAGAAAAAATCTATACAACAATAGACGCAGTAAACTCAGTTGCTGGCTGCACTACTGTTGCTGTAAGCCATTAAATTTGAGTTGTCAGTTTCTTGGTGTACTAGGTATTGTTTTTGCCATGGTTGTGGTCCCGCGGTTGCCAGTTTTGTAATTCGGATATTACTAAGTGCACTTTTGGACATAATATTCGTTACTCCACTGACCGGAACGTTGGTAAACATGGACTCTATGTCTAAAGGCAAATATTAACTGCGTTAGTGTCTACAACCATCGAACCATAGCATCGCCGCCATGCCAGTGAGACCTTTTAGAGAACGTACTATTACCTTCTTTTATCATTTGTCGACCGATTTTTTTCTGAAACGTACATACTCGGTAGAAGTAAAATTGGAAAATAAACACATCTTGTCTCTACAACTTTTTAAATTTAGGCCTTAGTTTTTGAGGTAATGGGAAATATATATATTTATTATTTTTATTTAAATTTTAAAAGAATAGAAATCAATAAGTGTCCTTGTTAGGAAAAAGAAAACAGTTTTGTAATCCGTGAAACATTCATACCAAAGCTATAGAAGCAGATTTTCCATTTTCTGTTTTATTTTCTTTTGATATGCAACTTTTGATCGCTTACTGATACATAGTAAAAAAGTAAATTTTTCGGTTTTAAATTGAACAAAAAATAAATATGAGGGCAAAAATGGAGTATGGGCTTCTATAACTTTGTTAGGAATGTTTCCAGGATTTCAAAGCTGTCTTTGTTTTTCCTAGCATGAAGATTTATCGACTTCTATTCTTTTTTATGTGGAAAAATACATTTAACCGGTTAGTCAAGAAAACCTAAAAAAAACGTATAAATACAAAACGTAAAACGTGAAATTTTGTGGTGAAATTTTATAATGTCTTTTTTTGCACTATGAATGAAATCTAAATGCTGTATTTACGTTGTATTAGCATCTAAAAATAATATGCATGCATCATTTTATGATTTTTGATCCCCCCAGCGCCCCCACCCCCCAATGTACCCCCTCTGGGAGTCCTATATATAAGTACATATAAATATCTTAATATTTCCCATGATCTCAAAAACTAAAGCCTAAATTACAAAAGTTGTATAAGCAAAATATGTTTCGTTTTAATAAAAATGCATATATTATGCGAATTTCAGAACAATCGGTCCACAATTGATAATTTTGAGCCCCTGCTCTCTCCTTTGGACCCCTCTTGGGACAGATTTTCCCACTACGCAAGGATTATTTTCAACAACAAAGAAAAAACGCGACAATTTTCTCCAAAATCGCTGGGTCTCGCTGGGTTGATCCCTTAACAGCAACCCCGGATCAACTACGTACAGTAGACTGCACTTCATGTTACGAGAGTATAATATCACGAGTCCGTTACTTCTTGGCGCCGATTTTTTGACGATTTTTTTTTTTGGCGCTGAATATTTTGGTGCTGATTGAAATTTAAACAGAATGTATGGACGAAATGCAATTACCATGAATTTTTTTTATTTTAGAATCACCTCTAAAAACTAACCGGTAGCAAAACCTGCTCATTCAGCTCCCCGTCTCCGTGCAGAGCAAAACAACCATCCCATTAGTAGGAAAGACTTCTCTATAATAGCTTATTCTAATACAATAGAACTCAGAACTCTGGAATCACTATATATTCATAAAGTCAAACCTAGCCTCAACATAATGTCTTCAGCCGTGCCTCTCGTCACGATCCATGATTGACACTTTTGCCTCCGACTGTGCTTGCCCGCTTCCGCCCGCTTCCCATGCCATCCGTCACTTATATAGGGACCCCCGTTGCGCGCTGCTGTCATTTGCCATTGGTTCTCTCCAGGCAAACACTGTCCTTAATTCATACGTAGTAAAATTTCGTTTTAATCATTCCTTTACATCCTAGCATTTTATTTGAATTGTATTATTAAAACTTCCCGCACGGGCCACCACGGACAGGAAGCACAACCCAAATGAAGCACATTGCAACACCGGGAAGCCCGAAACGCTGCTAAAGGAAACCTGACAAAAAACATTAACAGCTGTTTTAAACGCCTGCAGGCGAGCACGACCGAAAGCCGATACCGGCAAAGAATTCCAACCCTAACAGACCAGGATAGAAGCAATAGTTACACAATATGTAAAGTGTGCTCTTCAGCTTTCGCATGCATACTTAAGAAGATATCATCAACGCTAATATTGACTAAAGTTATCGATTTAATGCATCTCGTGATTGTGGGCTAAACCACGCAAATATTCCAACGTTGTTTTTTCTAACCTAACCTAACCCGATTTCACTAAACGCGACACTACCCTAAAATTTCTAATAAAAAAAACAGGCCTTGCCTCCCTAACCTACCCGACATAGAACCCGAATATTTACTTATTTACCCGAAGTTAGTTCGGGTTATACTCGAAATTTGGGCCTAAAGTGCGAAAAACGAACAAAACTTTTCCGCACGTCAATTTTAGGCGATGGTGATGTCACCATACCTAACCTTACGTAACCAAACCTAACCTAACGTAACCTAATCTTATCTAACCAAACCTTATCTAACCTAACCTTACCTATCCTAGCCTAAATATTGGGGGCCAAAATATTCAGCGCCAGAAACCCATAGTATAAAAAAATAAATAAATAAAATCTGTGGCACAACATCGGCGCCAAAAAGTCCCATTCCGTAATATCACATTAGCAGATGTTTCTTGGCTTCCGGCTACTACGTATACCCGCATCAATGGAAGGGGCGTTGTCGACTGACCAGATCACATGACTAGATCCATGAGTTTACGGCATAGTATCACTAAATGCAAACTAAGAGAATATTCGCGTTTCTTTGACCATCTGCCTCTTGCATGCAGTTTTAATATAACTAAGCCAAAATCCAATGCAGTTCAAACAAAGATCTGACCACAGCAACGATGTCAGGTGATGTTTTCTGACAGTGGTCATGTACGCTCATATTAGATTTATTTGGATAATTTTCCGTAGTAGGCTATTAATGAAACTGACCCAGCTACAGATGTGGGACTATGCAAGCTCTCGTCTCACGAACAAATAAATGTTCTTGAGACTGTGCATCGTGTCCTTAGTATTGAACTCAGAAGTAAAAAATGCAGAAATTTTCAAGGTTGCAACGACCTTGTCCACCCGAGCGTCACGGAGCTTGCAGAATGGTGTATAACTCTTGAGGTGCAAGGAGGCAGGTTGACCGCGAATAGATAATCCTCAGCAGGAAAAACAAATAGACTCCGCAACCAGTGGCGCATTGCATTCAGGAAAGCGCGTAGACGTGAAAAATAAACTAGAGCGTGGCAGTTGTCTGGCTGGTTAAAAAAAAAATGATTTCCGAAAAGAAATAAATGATTTGGAATCGGAAGTCCAAACCCTAGCACAATCAGTGAATGGAATTGCCGGGGAATATAGAATAGCTGAATTCTAGACCACTCACTATGCCAGTCATATCAGCTGTTTACAAATAAAAGTCAAGAGGGTGAAGCTGATGACTAGAGCCCGGATTTCCAGTCCTAAAATAGCGTCAAACATCTAGTCAAAATAGCACTTAAAAAAGTCTTTATTGCAAAAAGTCTTGCTGACGGCACCTCGTTGACAAGATTTTGGTACAAAACAGACTTTAGATATTCTGTGTCCGTTTGCTGCGTGATGCTAACCTTTAAATTTGAACTAGAATAATAAGCTTTTACCCATACAATTTTCTAAATTCTAATAATGAACCACAAATAATTACCTGCAATTTCTTCACAGTTCCAAATTTAATGAGAGGCAAGTAACACACATGTTGGCGACTATCCACTGTTTCATTACAATTTATTTTGAATGACGAGAATTGTTTCTTTTTTTCACCCCACCTCAGTATTGTCTACAGGACAAGACTTTGGTTGCTACACCCGCAGGCAGCTAACAGATATTGCGTGCCCTGTTTTGCAGGTATCGGATGCCGCGACACTGACCACGAGCGTGGACCTGTGCAGCACCAACGTCACCTTCTCCCTTACTCCGTACGTGGGCGCGGTCCAGACGGGGGACGCCGTGTACACTGCTACGGGTTACATAGGTGCGTGTAGGTGTGTTCGTTTGTGGGCAGCTGTGAAGTAGAATGGGATGAATGAACTTTGGTCTCGTAAACTGGGGGCGTGGATGTGTATCTCGTATGGTTACTATCAGTGAACTTCGGGTGATATGGTGTGTTTGCTTGCATTCTGAACACTGCCCACTTTTGGGGACACGCGGGCTCCACTAGGGGATAAGGTCCGATGATTTGCAGGGGACGACTGCAGGAATGGTAGAGGGGACGTGGGTAGTCGGACACAGGGAACCGATTTATCTAAAGTTCTAACGCATGTGGGGCAAACCAGCATAATAAAAAGCTGTGAAAGGTAACCTTACTCCTTTGGTTTGAAAAGAAGAAAAATATAGAGTATGCAACTAATTAACAAAAGTAGATGAAGAATTGATAAAGATTTAAATGAAGATCTGTGTTCAGAAAACTTTTACTGATCCATTTTATATTATAGAAAATACCGAGTTTCTTTGGATTTTCGGAAGTTCAGTTTATTCTGGTAATCGGTGTTTCTCAAGGATGAAGCCTCATTTACACACTTATCTAGCATTAGTTATTTGTCAAGAAAGGGTGCGTGCCAAGTGTTGTACCT
>LQNS02277097.1:1837893-1849825 GCA_001587735.2 Parhyale hawaiensis | reverse complement strand
AACCTCGGAATGTGAGTTCCAGCTGACAATTTCCTTCAGTGAACAAAGCATCTGCCCGTATTTGTATATTTATACGCTGGAATTTGAAGAACAGGAGGAGCAGGTGAGTGTTTCCGTATATTTGGTTTGCACTTATTTTATCAAACTTACTGCAGTGTCCATCCACTCCTGTCTCCTCACAGGCAATATGATGCCTGTCCGGACTGTTCCGGTTATCCCGGTTATACGCACGGGCCGTCCGGCCTGCTGAGCGGCTTGTAGCTGTCGGCCGTAGCTGCTAGCTACTTTAGTTAGCGTGTGGATCCCTCCCTAGGCGCCAGATTATGGCAGACCCTGGTAAGACCAAGGGTGCAACTGTCACCGTGTAGTTCCGCTAAGGCTTTAGCGGAGGGATCCTAGGAAGACCTGAGAGTGCTCTCTTTGCCGTATTTAGTCCGCTAAGGCTAACCAGTTCGTGTTAATGGTCGTGTGCCAGACTGCGAGAGCGGACTTCCTGACAGGCTACCCACTCAGGCTTAACCCGTCCTTCGAGAAAAACGTAGCAAGAGGTTAAGCAAAAACAAAGTCATTTGCTAGCTTTAACTCGGGCCTCGGGCCCTCTTGCAAAATGGGGCTCTCCCATCATGTTCGGTACCGGGCAATAGATGATCAAATACAGAATATTACTTAAATCTAAAAGCAATACTCTGTTCGCACAATACAAATACAAACTTCAGAGAATACTAGTTAATGTTACACAGACAAACAGCTGTCTCTATCGTATACAGTTGAAACACTAGAGAACAAACACGAGCGTTAAATATACATTCAAGCGGTGATTCACGCAAGTTACAGGCGGGAGTTACAGCACGTATGACAGGCAGTAGCGCACCCGGCGGCGTAAGCCTACACGCTGGAGATGCCTGCGCGACAGACCCAGAAGTGCTAGGTCTACCGACTGTCGTTAGGAGTGACTACGCTGTTCTCGGAGCGGCGTGATGGTGACTGGCACCTGGCGTGGCGTGACAGCAGCATTAGTCTAAAAATTACACCTTAACGCAGTATTAGTTTTAAAAAAATTGCACCTTAACGCCTCTTAAGCCATTTTGATCTTAACAGTCCATTAGCTATACATATATAGAGGATATTTAGAAAAGAGCGGTACACGCTTTGACAGGGGACAGGGAAGCGTAAAATAAGTGCCTTTTCACGAACGCAAAATATTTCAAAATCCTTATTATTCAAGATAACGTGGTTTAAATTTAAACGTCGATACAGGGGTAATTGCCTTGGTAATAACATTTCCCGTTCTGAAAAATGCCATGGTGGATAATGAAACGAATGACAGGGAAACAGATGTTTTATTAAACAAATTTTACAATAAATGTTCGAATTGTCTGCCCAATGCGTCAGTGCAGCTCTGTTACCTCTTCCGAAAGGATTGCTAAATACGATTTTGGTGGCCATACCAGGATTTCCCTTACTCACTCTCCTCCAATTTGGGAAGGCGTCGTTCAGATACTGGCGAACGTTCGTATTGAAATGAGCCAGAGCTCCGTCGTCACGGAATCACATTCGACGGCAAACACCTAAAATTGAAGTTTAGAAACAAGACAATGTGAGAAACTGGGCACGAAAGTTAAAACGTTATACCTCCATATCATGAGAACTAAGGAGTTGTAAATTCTTGGTATTCGTGGCAGACTGTTTAATTAACTTGCGTGTCCTTTCCTGCTGTCAACGTTTGCACAGCTCGTTTCTTGAAACCTTTATTTTGTATATTTATGGAACGCCCTTTCCTTGAAGTAGGTCTCATTAAAACAGCGACCGCATTTTTTATTTATCATTCCAACGGTTTTCTCAAACTTTCTCAAATTGTTAACGCTTTCTTGATCTATAAAAATTTCCATAATTTTCTTACGTTTCAAGCAGCACTACCAGTTTCACCCACTTCAACGGGTATCGTCAGGTGACCGAGTCCGAGAAAAATCTATACTACAATAGACGCAGTAAACTCAGTTGCTGGCTGCACTACTGTTGCTGTAAGCCATTAAATTTGAGTTGTCAGTTTCTTGGTGTACTAGGTATTGCTTTTTGCTATGGTTGTGGTCCCGCGGTCGCCAGTTTTGTAATTCGGATATTACTAAGTGCACTTTTGGACATAACATTCGTTACTCCACTGACCTGAACGTTGGTAAACATGGACTCTATGTCTAAAGGCAAATATTAACTGCGTTAGTGTCTACAACCATCGAACCATAGCATCGCCGCCATGCCAGTGAGACCTTTTAGAGAACGTACTATTACCTTGCATTTTTCGAAACTTTTATCATTTGTCGACCGATTTTTTCTGAAACGTACATACTCGGTAGAAGTAAAATTGGAAAATAAACACATCTTGTCTCTACAACTTTTCAAATTTAGGCCTTAGTTTTTGAGGTAATGGGAAATATACATATTTATTATTTTTATTTAAATTTTAAAAGAATAGAAATCAATAAGTGTCCATGTTACGTAAAAGAAAACAGTTTTGTAATCCGTGAAACATTCCTAACAAAGTTATAGAAGCAGATTTTCCATTTTCTGTTTTATTTTCTTTTGATATGCAACTTTTGATCGCTGACTTATACATAGTAAAAAAGTATATTTTTCGGTTTTAAATTGAACAAAAGATAAATATGAGGGCAAAAATGGAATATGGGCTTCTATAACTTTGTTAGGAATGTTTCCAGGATTTCAAAGCTGTCTTTGTTTTTCCTAGCATGAAAATTGATCGACTTCTATTCTTTTTTAGGTGGAAAAATACATTTAACCGGATAGTCAAGAAAACCTAAAAAAACGTATAAATAAAAAACGTAAAACGTGAAATTTTGTGATGAAATGTTATATAATGTTCTTTTTTGCACTATGAATGAAATCTAAATGCTGTATTTACGTTGTATTAGCATCTACAAATAATATGCATGCATCATTTCATGATTTTTGATCCCCCCATCGACCCCCTCCCAATGGACCCCCTCTGGGAGTCCTATATGTAGGTATATATAAATATATTTGTATTTCCCATGATCTCAAAAAACTAAAGCCTAAATTAAAAAAAATTGTATAAGCAAAATATGTTTCGTTTAAAAAAAAATGTATATGATGTGCGAATTTCAGAACAATCGGTCCACAATTGATAATTTTGTCCCCTTGCTCTCCCCGTTGAACCCCTCTTGGGACACATTTTCCCTCTACGCAAGGATTCTTTTCAACAACAAAGAAAAAACCGACGATTTTCTCCAAAATCGCTGGGATTCACTGGGTTGATCCCTTAACAGCAACCCCGGATCAACTACGTACAGTAGACTGCAATTCATGTTACGAGAGTATACTATCACCGGTCCGGTACTTTTTGGCGCCGATTTTTTGACGATTTTTTTTGGCGCTGAATATTTTGGCACTGATCGAAATTGAAACAGGATATGTGGACTAAATGCAATTACTATGAATTTTTTTATTTTGGAATCACCTCTAAAAACTAACATTGAATTTTATTATTTAAACTCCACGCACGGGCCACCATGGACAGGTAGCACGACCCAAATGAAGCACATTGCAACACCGGGAAGCCCGAAACGCTGCCAAAGGAAATCCGACAAAAACATTAACAGCTGTCTTAAACGCCTGCAGGAGAGCACAACCGAAAGCTTATGCCGGCAAAGAATTCCAAACCCCAACAGACCAGGGTAGAAGCAATAGTTACACAATATGTAAAATGCGCTTTTCAGATTTCGCATACATAATTAAGAAGATATCATCCACGCTAATATTGACTAAAGTTATCTATTTAATGCATCTCGTGATTGTGGGCTAAACCACGCAAACATTCCAACGTTATTTTTTCTAACCTAACCATACCTAACCTTACCTAACCTAACCTTACCTATCCTAAATATTGGGGGCCAAACTATTCGGCGGCAGAAACCCATAGTGTAAAAAAATGGAGCCACAACATCGGCGCCAAAAAGTCCCATTCCGTAATATCTCATTAGCAGATGTTTCTTGGCGTCCGGCTACTACGTATACCCGCATCAATGGAAGGGGCGTGATCGACTGACCAGATCACATGGCTGGATCCATGAGTTTACGGCATAGTATCACTAAATGCATACTAGGAGAATATTCGCCTCTCTTTCACCATCTGCCTCTTGCATGCAGTTTTAATATAACTAAGCCAAAATCCAATGCAGTTCAAACAAAAATCTGACCACAGCAACGATGTCAGGTGATGTTCTCTGACAGTGGTCATGTACGCTCATATTAGATTTATTTGGATACTTTTCCGTAGTAGGCTATTAATGAAACTGACCCAGCTACAGATGTGGGACTATGCAAGGTCTCGTCTCACGAACAAATAAATGTTCTTGAGACTGTGCATCGTGTCTTTAGTATTGAACGCAGAAGTAAAAATTCAGAAATTTTCAAGGTTGCAACGACCTTGTCCACACGAGCGTCACGAAGCTTGCAGAATGGTGTATAACTCTTGAGGTGCAAGGAGGCAGGTTGACCGCGAATAGATAATCCTTAGCAGGAAAAACAAATAGACTCCGCAACCAGTTGCGCATTGCATTCAGGAAAGCGCGTAGACGTGAAAAATAAACTAGAGCGTAGCAGTTGTGTGGCTGGTTAAAAAAAATGATTTCTGAAAAGAAATAAATGATTTGGAATCGGAAGTCCAAACCCTAGCACAATCAGTGAATGGAATTGCCGGGGAATATAGAATAGCTGAATTCTAGACCACTCATTATGCCAGTCTTATCAGCTGTTTACAAATAAAAGTCAAGAGGCTAAAGTTGATGACTAGAGCCCGGATTTCCAGTCCTAAAATATCGTCAAAAATCTAGTCAAAATAGCACTTAAAAAAGTCTTTATTGCAAAAAGTGTTGCTGACGGCACCTTGTTGACAAGATTTTGGTACAAAACAGAATTTAGATATTCTGTGTCCGTTTGCTGCGTGATGCTAACCTTTGCATTTTAACTAGAATAATAAGCCTTTACCCATACAATTCTAAATTCTAATAATGAATCACAAATAATTAACTGCAATTTCTTCACAGTTCAAAATTTAATGAGACGCAAGTAACACACATGTTGGCGACTATCCACTGTTTCATTACAATTTATTTTTAATGACGAGAATTGTTTCTTTTTTTCACCCCACCTCAGTATTGTCTACAGCACAAGATTTTGGTTGCTACACCCGCAGGCAGCTCACAGATATTGCGTACCCTGTTTTGCAGGTATCGGATGCCGCGACTCTGACCACGAGCGTGGACCTGTGCAGCACCAACGTCACCTTCTCCCTTACTCCGTACGTGGGCGCCGTCCAGACGGGGGACGCCGTGTACACTGCTACGGGTTACATAGGTGCGTGTAGGTGTGTTCGTTTGTGGGCAGTTGTGAAGTAGAATGGGATGAATGAACTTTGGTCTCGTAAACTGGGGGCGTGAATGTGTATCTCGTATGGTTAGTATCAGTGAACTTCGGGTGATATGGTGTGTTTGTTTGCCTTTAGAACACTGCCCACTTTTGGGGACACGGGGAGCCCACTAGGGGATGAGGTTCGATGATTGCAGGGGACGACTGCAGGAATGCTAAAGGGGACGTGGGTAGTCGGACACAGGGAACCGATTCATCTAAAGTTCTAACGCATGTGGGGCAAACCAGCATAATAAAAAGCTGTGAAAGGTAACCTTACTCCCTTGGTTTGAAAAGAAGAAAAATATAGAGTATGTAACTAATTAACAAAAGTAGATGAAGAATTGATAAAGATTTAAATGAAGATATCTGTTCAGAAAACTTTTACTGATCCATTTTATATTATAGAAAATAACGAGTTTCTTTGGATTTTCGGAAGTTCAGTTTATTCTGGTAATCGGTGTTTCTCAAGGATGAAGCCTCATTTACACACTTATCTAGCATTAGTTATTTGTCAAGAAAGGGTGCGTGCCAAGTGTTGTACCTAAAAACACTAATTGATAAAGCGAAATAAACTCAGGCTAGGACATTTTCACTAATTCATGCAGCAGTTGCGATTTCCGACGTTTGCAGAATCCGAGTTGGAGGATTTCGAAGTGAATGTCACGGCAGGGCCCGGAGCCAATGGTTACCCAGCGACAGTGTCCTTCAATGACCAGAGCGTCTGCTCATCTTGGTACAATTACTCAATAGAGTTCAAGGAACAGAAAGAGCAGGTGTGTATCTATAAAGTTATTTGAAATTTGCTATTCAGATCATCTCTCGATTGTTTCAGTGGTATTTTCTATTGAAAATGACCAAGTGACTGAAGCATTCGAATGAGATTTCATTTACATTTTGTATTTACTCTCATGTAGATTTCGAAACTGTGTGGTAAAAATATGTGGTCACAACTCTTATGTCCCTATGCAAGGCATGTAGCCGTTATATTCCAACTCATAGCGCACTTATACGGTCTTAATTCTTTGACTCTACCGACCAGCCACATCAACCGACCAGTTTGACACTATTCTGATAAAGTTGCTCCTAACAGGGAACATACGCACTCTCTATATGCTCAATATAATAATTGCCCCATCGGTGTGACTGCATAATACGAATTTGCACGAAAGTATGTGGCTATTTGACGACACCGGCCAGTAGCCGATGTCACTGTCATAGAGCGGCTTCTTTGGTCTTGTGATCGACTGAGTGACTGACCGACCGACTGATAAATCATTAAGCATAGGGCTGGTTAAGATTCGTTTGATGGTTCCTCTGATTTGAAGGACTTTACATGCAATGTTGGATTGAAAATGTGGTAAAATTTTAGATCAGGGACTCCTCTATTTCTGGTATTCCCAAGTAAAATATTGTACTTTTTTTCAATGCAGGGATGTTTTGAACACATTTATAGAGGAGCGGAAAAGTAAATATATTAACCAAATCTATCCTAACCTAAGGAATGAAATATGTAATCGTAAGAAATGAAATTCGAGGGCTTACAGCCAGAAGTGGTTATGACCATTTTTAACGAAAATGAGTTTTACTCATCAAGTGGGTGCTTGTGAGGCATATTTTTAGTGTCACAATTGGCTATGCCATTTCTCTTCATTGACAAGACATATGACATGACTTGGTGAGTAAAACCCAATTTCACCAAAATTGGACGTAACCACTGCTGGCTCCAAGCCCTCGAATTATAATCGATTTCTGTTCCTGAAAATATGATAAAAATCGTTACAACATTGAAACAATTGTGATATCAACGCCAATTATAGTAACCTTTATTGGACCTGAAACAATTACTTCCTCACCACAACTGGAACACTTTGCTGTCGTAGGTAATGCATCACATTTTATAAAAATGCAATTCGCTGCATTATTATTCTCGTTAATTTTCTGAATTATTGTCCAAGGCCACTCGAAACACCCTTCGCAAAACACAACAAAGACAAAACTAAAACTTATATGGCGGTGCCCAGTTCATCGACTTGCAAACAAACGAGAAGCGCAAAAAGGCAAAACAATTCTCATTTGACGAAGACCTTAATTCAACATTTTTTCTTAAGGAAACCAATTATTTACGCATTTCGTTGACGATAACCAAATCTAATCGTTTTCCGCTCCTCCAAATATGAGTAATATCGCAAGTAAAATGAAAAAAAGTGTGGCATTTCAGCTATGAGTCCGAAAATAAAAAGTCCCCCATCTGAAATAATTCTGAAAATTTTAAAAAAATAAACGTGGACACATTTACTTCGTTGGGAACAATCATACTGTGGCAGAAAAAATAGAAATCTAGACACTATGACTAGCACCGCGAGCTTGGGTCAGTCATATTTATAACGCACAACAATGGAAAAATAACCGTTTAAAGGAAACCATTTGAGAGAAACCCCCGAGGAAATATAGATAAACGTATTTTCTCGTTTAGGAAGATGATATCATGGATGAAATGGTTTTAATTTTAAAATGTTATTTCCGCTCTTCGAATAGCAGATGGTCGCAGTTAGCTCACTCTGCGGCGTCGGTAAAATGTTTGCCCCCGAGAGCTGGGACATCATCATTAGGACATGTTCTACACTCCTAACATTAGGAAGGCGTCGGTAAAATGTTTGCCCTCGAGAGCTGTGGCATCATCATTAGAACCTGTTCTACACTCCTAACATTAGGAAGGCGTCGGTAAAATGTTTGCCCTCGAAAGCTGTGGCATCATCATTAGGACCTGTTCTACACTCCTAACTTTAGGAAGGCGTCGGTAAAATGTTTGCCCCCGAGAGCTGTGGCATCATCAGTAGGACCTGTTCTACACTCCTAACATTAGGAAGGCGACAGTAAAATGTTTGCCCCCGAGAGCTGTGGCATCATCAGTAGGACCTGTTTTACACTGCTAACATTAGGAAGGCGTCGGTAAAATGTTTGCCCTCGAGAGCTGTGGCATCATCATTAGGACCTGTTCTACTCTCCTAACATTAGGAAGGCGTCGGTAAAATGTTTGCCCTCGAGAGCTGTGGCATCATCAGTAGGACCTGTTCTACACTCCTAACATTAGGAATGCGTCGGTAAAATGTTTGCCCTCGAGAGCTGTGGCATCATCAGTAGGACCTGTTCCACACTCCAAACATTAGGAAGGCGACGGTAAAATGTTTGCCCCCGAGAGCTGTGGCATCATCTGTAGGACCTGTTCTACACTCCTAACATTAGGAAGAAAGCGTAATTGGCTATAAACTTTGAGGATTTATTATTCGCAGCCTTCAACCACGTCTTTCCTTAAGATTGGTTAGAAGTTTGGAACAGTTTCAGCTACGACACCTGGGACGACGGCGACATCATGGCGTACTGCTGCTACCGCGGAACCTGCGGAAGGTGTCGGAGGTGTTTCTTTCATTTTATCGTTATTACGTCAACAGTTTTGATTTAATATCACTTTTCCAAGAACTAAAACGTTGTAAGGTTAGGTGCAGCTAGGACTGGTTCTCTATATTATAAGCATCTCATTTCCATTGTGGGGAATGAACATGGCCCACGTACTCCAGTTACCGTGTGTGGATTTTATTTTCCTACAATAGGACTTTTTCCAACGAAACAAAT
This sequence comes from Parhyale hawaiensis, assembly GCA_001587735.2. Lineage (NCBI taxonomy): Eukaryota > Metazoa > Arthropoda > Malacostraca > Amphipoda > Hyalidae > Parhyale > Parhyale hawaiensis. The sequence goes on along the minus strand of LQNS02277097.1, from coordinate 1,840,753 downwards.
GCATCTGTGTCTCTTTTCTTACTATTGTCTCTCGAACAAGGTATGTTAAAGCCTTAAATTCAGGTGGACCGTGAAACGAATTTTTACCACAGAGCTTCCTTGTCATACCGTAGTTTACATCCTCCATGCTTTCGAATCGCCTTATCTACGATGATGTTGACAGGTGTGCACAAATTCGAATTAATATGTTCTTCAACTATTGTGTTACTACTATCTTTGCAACCTATATTTTCATTCACTGTGCTGTGATCTTTTTCGGTCAGTACATCACGGCAGATCACAGGCGCCAGCAAAAAAAAACTGGTTAATTTTTTATGCCACGTGTCCTCGCAGTATGCCATAAGACCGATAATTTTTCTAATGTCCGACAGGGCAAATGGTAAAAGTATTACATCTGTGAAGGTAAAGGCCTTTTCTGAGGCACAAATCTTCAGCATCTGCTCGTAGCTCACCAAAGCTCAAACCTTTTGCTACAGACATCAGAAGCGCGAATTTTTGTTCCTTCGTAAAGTTTGATCGTAGATTCGAGGGGAAAAGGCAAGAGCTGGTGCTGTTCAAGTTAAGAACTGAGGAATAGTTTTGGCAAATGAAGCAACGAAGTAAAAACACCCAGTTTAAAACCGTATTAGTGTTACCTTAACAATTTTTTCCCAGTTGTTCTCCTTGCATCAAATGCTCCGAAAAGTGCCCAATTTTGTCAAAATGTTATGAAGATATGAGGCACTTGGTGATTTTTTCTTCTCGTAGAATACATATCCCTAGTGGATCATGATTCCGTTGCCCATTTTACTACACTTTAGGTGTCGGACGGTTCAGCTGTGACCACGAACGTGAGCCTGTGCGGAGAAACGAACTTCGTCCTCACGCCCTACATCGACGGAGTCCAGCGCGGGGAAGCTGTGGAAACTACGGTGGAGTATTATGGAGGTGAGTGTGTAGATTAGTGCCTGTATGCGTATTTCTAAGTAGGAGCTTCGGTTTCGCCACTTCGACTCGTGTTCCAGGTGATAAGAGCAGGGCAGATACGCTTCAGACGGCTGTATATCCATTGTAGGGATTGCGTTACCGGCCGTCCTATGTGTGATTGATTCAAGTTTACATCCTAACATATGATTGAAAGGGCCGAAACCGAGGTACTTCTCTGAGGTTTCGGATGGATGAGATTTTCTTTGATTAGCTTTGATTAGCCACTAAAACGAACATAGAAAGTTTTAAACTCTGGCGTGACCTACGCACTATAAAATATACTCATAATCGAAAACTACTTTCAGAGTGCAGTCTCGACTTAACCAAAGTATGGTGCTTTGAGTTTGAGGCGTTACGATAATATTGCATTATAATTAATATTCTGATCATGTGCATAGTTGTGTTTTCAGAGGTTATTTCATTTTATTAACAAATTTACAGTGGCATCAAGAGAGATAAAATTTACCAATAGTTTTTATTTAATTTTTTTTCCAATTTTAGACCACAATACCTTCTGTGCTTCGATGTTATATGTCTATGGGCAAACACTTGACTGTTCGCGACGCCTTTGACGGTGGAGTAGTGCCCGAACGGAACAGATAAGCAAGCCCGGTCGGAAATAATGGGAGTGATTATATTAGACTATAGTGGTGTATGGGAGATTAAGGTCGATTATGTATTATGAAACAATATGGTAGATATGTCAACCAAAACGTAACGTTGATTTTGGTATATTAAGGTCGATATTAGTGGAGACAATATTGGTTGTTTAAGGTTTGTCAGGAAACGACGGTCGATGGTAGTACATAGATGTTTGAAGACTATGCATGGTAGCTTGTAGTACATGGATCTTCGAAGGCTACATATGGTAGACTATATACTAGAGCATAACCATGGTAGGTTATCGATGCATTTCCATATGTATGATCATGAGTGGAATTCCCCCCATTATTTGGGTAAAAATATGTATGGATTGCCATGGATTATAATATGGCTCGAATTCTGAACATAATCGACCAAAATAATATTGTATGACTATAAGTTTGAATGCGGAACTTCTAAAAATTCATATTGTAATGCCAAAATTCTGCACATTTCTGTTTTTATTTTTCCTGCCGATGAATTGCAAAAAAATTGCAGAGTATGTATGGACGCTAACCGCCTTGACGTTATATTTATCTATTGTTTCCCGATTTTTTAACGCTTCACCACTTTTGCGTGGTCACCCATAACCTTTTTTGCGTGTTGTATCCCTTGTTAAATATTATTGCAATCCTTGGTCAAATATTGTCATCTATTTTTATGTTCATTCAGTTTATGTCTGTCAAGTTTCATCAAAAAATTATTCCCATTAGCTTTATGTACAGAAATGTCACGTTTCATGATATATTTAGCCTTACGTATCCTGACAACGGGTACGGCCAAAATTCATGTGTCGATTTGTGACTTCCTCTACAGTAGTATAGCTCTATACCGGCTGAAGTTGCATATAAACATGCGTTAACTGCACAGACTGGTTCAAGCTCCTGCTCTATCTTCGTTCTGAGGTTTAGAGCTTTTGATCATTTTGAGCTGCAGGTCTAACATGCTGGCTGTTTGCGATAAGCTTAGTGATAAATTAGAGGTTTCAGAATCTATTCAGCATTATTTGGAAATGATTGATTCCTGGTGTTCTAGGTGGGGGGTGAGGCTAAATACGGGCAAGACTAAGACCATGCTCGTGTCCAGGTCGCGTACAGTGGGACCTCCATTTCCTGCACTCATGCTGGATAGTGTATCACTTCCTGTGGTTGATGACTTGGTAATCTTGGGTGTTAATTTTAATCCAAAGTTGACGTTTGAGCCCCACATTCGTTCGGTTGCCTCACGTGCATCGCAGAAAATTGGTCTTATG
>LQNS02277097.1:1805774-1831316 GCA_001587735.2 Parhyale hawaiensis | reverse complement strand
TTCTATTCTTTTTTTTCTCCACCCGCTGGGCTGGTTGCGTGGGGGTTTGTTAACCTCATGGAGTTTCTCCGTTCCTGCGTCGCCAGTCTGGTGTGATTTAATAATAATAATAATAATAATAATGCCAGTAGACTTGCGGTACTTATCTCGCTGGGTCAGTATTTTCTTCATTCAGACGCTACTGGAAAGTTGTGACCCTAGAAAGATGTTTTATTGGTTTGGAGGACAGTTATTGATATGAACCTTCCACCTCTGAATCACAACTTTGATAGTCTGAGATGAACTACAGTCGTGATGACGAGTTCTCCGGTCGTCCGTAGATGGAGCTTAATCTCGTACACCTAAAGGATTATCCACAGTCTCAGTCAGTACAGCTGAAGTTAGAATGAAGTAACATTTTACACACATCACTACCGTAATACTCTTTCGCCAATGTGGTTATGTATTTGTCGAGTTTATTCGTTGATCTGCCCGTATGCCACCTAGATACCTAAGAAAGGTTTGAAGGAATCTTTGCTAAATTTTTGGTTAGTTGGGACAAGTAGATTAAATTTTGTTGGAGATCCATTTAAGGGGAAATTTCTGGAAAAGAAAATACTTTGTTATTTGTTATTTGGCTGAAACTCAGCGCGTATATGTAAAATCGAAAAAGAAGATGTTTTTATTCATATACTTTTTCAATTTTTTGCATAGAAAATTAGTCAGTAAAATAACGATACAAACAGGAGGGTTAATGAAAATGCATCTCCTCTTAAGGTGTTTCAGCTAGAGAGCTAATTTTAGGTTAAAAAAAGCTCAATAATTTGTTTTATATAGGAACCAATCGGGGGTTTTGATATTGAATTTTTTTTTTATTTTTTCAAAAAATGTCCCATTTTTGTATGTTTTTTAATTTGCTCCAGAGGATTTCCTAATTCGAAAGTCCCTATTTGACCCACTTAGGCTTGCACTGGCGGTCTAAAATTTTGTATGAATGTCCGTCTGATGTATAGCTACTGTTTATTGAGAGAAAACGACTTTCGAAAATTTCAAGTTTTATTGCCAGAACTTTCCCCTTAAGTGCTTGCTTGTTTGTCTGTCTCTTTTTTGTTAGTTACATAACTCAAAAAGATAAGAACTGGTCTTCATTATATGTTCACAATGTGTTACAAATGTTGCGAAGAGTAAATTATCAAATATTTCTGATGATCTGTTGGTCCATCGTTTGTCTCTGTCTTTTTTTTTTTTGTAAACAACATAACCCAAGTGGTTAAGGACGGATCTTTGTCAAATATTCAGAAATTATTAGAAATATTAGCAGCCATTAATGATCAAAGTTTGTTGAGGATCAGGTCGCCAGTTTGAATACCATTATGTGTGTCAAATTGCTTGTCATAATCTACATAACTCAAAAAGTTACGGATGGATCTTCAACTAAATTACAGAAGCTGTTGTTACCGTCAAGAGGCACCAGCTAACTAAATTTTGGTTCTGATAAAAAGTTTTAGTTTCAGGACCAATTTGAATTTGAAATGCAGACACCCAGCAAGCAAATGAGTAAATATATATCCATGCACCCATTCTACAAATATATCAGCAAGGTATAGACTTTGATTGCGATCCATAGCTAAAATTTGCCAAGCAATGCACTAAAAATTTGGATTAGAGGAGTGTAAACAGTTCTCATTCCTGCCTCATAGTAAATTGTTACATACTGTCGCTTCAGCTGGAACTCAACGAAAACCGCAGTGTAATTAAAAAGGCTCGTGTATTTAAGGATGTAAATTAATGACATATAAAATATGCAAGTGGGTTATATTTGTTATGCAGACAAGTCGCCTTTTCCTTCAGGGGGTTAGATTGCTGCTGTATAATTATATTAAAATATAATTTTATTATTTCTATCGGTCACCCGCACTTTCATTTCATGTTTCATTGTATTGATAATGTGTACAGTATGTCATGAGAGATTACAGAAGCCAGCAAGAAACTGTTTTAGTGACTTGTGCGAAGTGTACTTTTTCGACTATAGCTCAAGAAAGACCCAAATTCAATGTCCAGCGAGCAAAATAAGAATATTTTTACAGACTTTTAGTCATTGGCCTATTCCGGGGACAATAGTATATATTTCACCGACGAACCCCGCTTTTTGTTGTAGACTTCAGAAACACGAACATTTACATTTGTGTTGAAGCTCATGAAATGTTCCAAGTTGCTTGTGTAATAGGTCTGAGTGTATGCATGCTACTGAATTTAAACACTACCGAGTAGTGGTGACAAATGATGCAAATTAGTAAACATACCCTACTTTTTAGTCCATATCGGTGTTATTATACTTTTTACAAATTTCCTCTACGCATAACACGATTCGATAAGTGCCAAGACCCGTAAAAATTATATTAATCAACGGAACTTGTCCTCAAGCAAGTTTTTTTTATCTCCTGGACTACATGCACCTCGTACCCACAATCTCCGTTTATTAATACAGTGCTTGCTCTGCTGCACCCTAGGTTTCGAACAGCTGGACTGCGACCACGAGCGCAAGCCTCTGCGGAGAAACGAATTTCACCCTCACGCCCTACCTCGACCAAGTCCAGAGTGCGGACCCAGTGGAAACTATAGTGCAGTATGTTGGAGGTGAGCGTCTAGTTCTTGCATATGTTTTTAAGCAGCAGTAACTCTGGGAAGTAGCCACTGACACTGATGGCCCGCAGTCTCCATTGTTAAACATCTTCCTTGAGTATCTCTCAATGTCGACACATTGATCGATATAGTAGGCCATGACTGGGATGGTATCATGGTAAAGTTTTATTTGTTATACATGAAGTACAATTACTTTAGGTTGTTTATCATAATCAAATCATATTATTTGTGCAAGCTTAGTTGAAAAAAAGACAATTGAGAATTTTTGAAAATTATTTGCTTCGTTCAGTCGACCTGGTAACGCTGGATCATAGTTTCGTTGTTATAAAGGGCCGCTCACAACTCCAATGAGCGAGCTCGTTACGAAACTGCCAGTTGAATATGGACAACAATTCGTTAAAAATCTTGATGTTTTTTTAAAGTATGGGTAGAGTAATGTTGTGCTTGTCATTAAATAATGAAATTGTTCGTATTTTTATACTATTTCGGTCAACTGACACTCAATAAATTAGGTATACACATACTTTAAATACAGATTTGATTATTCAGTACGAATATCATTTTCGGAGCTATTATGTTTCATGTGCTAAGCACTACAGCGCGTCGCAGTCGGCAATGTTTACATACATGCGCTTGCTCTCAACCGCTCTGAGTTTCCATAAGTGTCTTACAAGGAGCGAAAAAACTTATACAGCTATATATAGAGTGCCGAGACATGAGTAGTTGCACAACTCTATTTTTTATGTATTTTAAAAAATTTAGGGACAGCTTTAGGATAATTAATACAGGAAGTTTAAATGACATGTATAATGGAATATTTAAATAGAACAGTCAAATGTGCACTTATAACAAGAAAATTTAACACAAGCAAAAGTAGTGAGGGACAAAAGTATTTGAACAAAAAAATTATGACTTTAGTACTTGGTGGCGTGACCTTTATTGGCAATAACAGCATGGAGACGATTGTTATAGCTAGAAATTAACTTTTCACATCCACCTGATGGTATTTTTTTCCATTCTTCCAAGTAGATAACCTTTAATTCAGTAAGATTTTTGGGACGCCATTTGTGAACACCTGATTTAAAAAAAAACGCAATAAATTTTCTATTGGAAGAAGGTCCGGTGATTGGCTAGGCCATGGAAGATCATTTATTCTCTTGTTTTGAAACTATTCTTTCGTTTCGTATTCTTTCGTAGCCACGGCAGCTGCATGCTTCCGTTGTCAGCTCTAACACCTTGTATTGCTCGCTGGTTCGATACTCCGCCAGACACTCGAGCTCTTTGCAGATCTTGGTGTGCTGACTCGGCAGTTGTGTGTGCATGCACAGCGCTGTGGCGGAACTGCCCCCCTCAGAGATGAGGGGGGTGGGNGTCAAATTGCCGCCATAGTTCATGGTGACCCGAGGACGACTGCGACTACACTTACTCATCTGGGGCCAGTGGGCCTATACCCGCAGCACAAACCAGTGCATGTGGGTTTCCCAGGTGAGGGTGTGGTCTAAGTTGACTTTACCTTTATGCTTGGGGTCGTTGTCTTGTTGGAAGGTCCACCTGAGCCGTCTGTAGAATTTTTTGGCACTTGGAAGCATCTTCTTCTCTAATATCTCCCTGTACATGAAACTATTCATCTTGCCATCAATGATATGAAGATCCCAACACCATGGGCAGTAAAGCAACCCCACACCATGATGCNAGCTGTAAAATTCGGCCCAAAAAAGGGACATAGCGACTCGTACTCGACCATTCTTCGTCGATTCTCCGACACGTCCTCCTGCAATTATCTGCAGTAGCACGACTGTCGCTCGACGATTTATTTTGCCTGGGTCTCTTAACCGAAAAATAAGAAGCGCCATGCACGGATTACAGAGGTATTTGTGGGAACTCCGTACTTTACCCCATTATTCTGAAAAATGCTCCCTTTTTCAGATAGTATTTCGAACAGTAATGAGATGTTCGGATTAGGGAGGGTTTCGGATTATTGAGGTGCGGATTAGAGGGGTTTTACTGTATTTTAAAAAAATTAGGGACAGCTTGAGGATAATTAATACAGGAAGTTTATATAACATATATAATGGAATGTTTAAATAGAACAGTCAAATGTGCACTTATAACAAGAAAATTTAACACAAACAAAAGTAGTGAGGGACAAAAGTATTTGACCAAAAAAAATTATGACTTTAGTAGTTGGTGGCGTGAGCTTTATTGGCAATAACAGCATGGAGACGATTGTTATAGCTGGAAATTAACTTTTCACATCCACTTGATGGTATTTTTTTTTTCATTCTTCCAAGCAGATAACCTTTAATTCAGTAAAATTTTTGGGACGCCGTTTGTGGACACCTGATTTTAAAAAACGCAACAAATTTTCTATTGGAATAAGGTCCGGTGATTGGCTAGGCCATGGAAGAACATTTATTTTCTTGTTTTGAAACTATTCTTTCGTTTCGTATTCTTTCGTAGCCACGGTAGCTGCATGCTTCCGTTGTCAGCTCTCACACCTTGTATTGCTCGCTGGTTCGATACTCCGCCAGACACTGGAGCTCTTTGCAGATCTTGGTGTGCTGACTCGGCAGTTGTGTGTGCATGCACAGCGCTGTGGCGGAATTGCCCCTCTCAGAGATGAGGGGGGTGGGGGGTCTCGGGTCCTTTGTTCACTCCGTCAAATTGGCGCCATAGTTCATGGTGACCCGAGGGCGACTGCGACTACACTTACTCATCTGGGGCCAGTGGGCCTATACCCGCAGCACAAACCAGTGCATGTGGGTTTCCCAGGTGAGGNGTCAAATTGGCGCCATAGTTCATGGTGACCCGAGGGCGACTGCGACTACACTTACTCATCTGGGGCCAGTGGGCCTATACCCGCAGCACAAACCAGTGCATGTGGGTTTCCCAGGTGAGGGTGAATAAAATCAGCGACACAGATATTACCTAACTGCAATAACTAATAGATACCATTAGGAGCGGGATCTGAGGCTAATTGATGTTCTGTATTCTCATGCAACTCACCTGCTTCCTCATATTGCGAGTACACCTGGCGCAGTACCAGACCCGTCTCGGGTCATTGACATCAGCCCTACTGATGGGAGGCTTGTGACATTCTTGGTGATAGATTAAGTGACATTCTTGGCACTCAACCAAGTGATTCTCTGATAGGAATGATATCTTCCTGAAAGCGATAATGCCAGTTGGATAAACGATCAAGATCTGAATAATTGGTAAGGGTTATTTGTTTCGAGACGTTTCGTGAATGTTCTAGAGTAATTTCCAAACTAATTTATTCAAATTATACTATTAAATATCAAAGATTCAACATCATATTTATTTTGATCAAATACTTTTGTCCCTCATTACTTTTACGTGTGTTCAATTTTCTTCTTACAAGCACACATTTGACTGTTATGTTTTAATATTCTATTATATATATGTTACATAAACTTCGAATCCTGTAGTAATTATCCTAAAGCAGACCCTGAATTCTTAAAAATACATAAAAAATAGAGTTGTGCAAATACTTAGGTCTAGGCACTGTATATATGTAAGAAAGCAAGTTTCATTAGATCTCTTTTCGTATTATCTATTTCAAAATATCGCTTCCCAAAAAAGCCTTTTGAGTATTTAATTTTGATCCTATGTTTTATGCTTTCAGCCTTTTCGCTCGGTAAGTGGCGAATTTTTTTAGGTTAGGGAGAGCAGGACTGGTCCTTGTTAGTTTCTTATCATTTTACTTTATTTTTCTATTCGTTTTTGTAGTCTTCGCACGAAGATCGCGGTTGTACACCAGCTCTGGAATTGCGCTCGCTGTGATTTTTAGTTAGGCATTTACTTTTCTACCCGCATTCGTTTTAGCTGCATTAAATATACTTTTTAGGTTATGGAAGCCAGGACTGTTCAAAATACTTTCTAAATTGCTCTCCATTATTTGACATAAAATTATCATGTCACCATGATGGCGCTTGAGCTTTTAGGTCGTCTTGATGTTTTCTATATCCTTAAAACGATCGGTGATGTAGCTGCGCCAAATTATCTGCGGTAAAAGTGTATTTTAAGGGCATATAAAACAGACCCTTTTTTAATTGATGTATTTTTTGATGTAGAATACGAATCTGAAGTCCGTTTGTGGCGGTCGAACCTAGTTTTTGTGATGTTTGACTTTGAAGTTCCCATTGTTTTCCTATGGGGAAGAATACCCGGCGATGGCAGAGTGTAGTGGAAGTGCTTTTAAATAGGTTTTGAGTTAGGTTAGGTAAGGTTAGGTTAGGTTAGGTTAGATAAGGTTAGGTAAGGTTAGGTAAGGTTAGGTTAGGTGACCTAACCTGATCCAACGTAACCTAACTTTACCTAACGTAACCTTATCTCACTCTAAGCTAAAATCGCCTATCCCCCACCGTCATTTTTTGGTTAGAGTGAGGTCACCTTACCTAACCTAAGCTAACCTTACCTAACCTAAGATAAATGCCTGTACAACACTTAAAACCTATTTAAAAGCTGTTCCACTACACTCGGCCATCGCCGGGTATTCTTCCCCATAGGAAAACAATGGGAACTTCAAAGTCAAATATCTCAAAAACTAGGTCCGACCGCCACAAAAGGACTTCAGATTCGTATTCTACATCAAAAAATACATCAATTAAAAAAAAGGTCTGTTTTATATGCCCTTAAAATGCACTATTACCTTATCTGCTATAACCACTGATGTAAATTAGTCAAGTCCAGTTGACTAAAATTGTGAAGACTTTCCATATATTTTTCTTGGTAGCTCGTCTACCAATTTTATTATGAACTTGAGAAAACACTGAGTAATGTTAGTAACTTAGCTTCCCCTATATTAAAGGAAAAAGGATTTTCTTCCACTTGCTGTATTGAAAACTGTTACATCTTGGGTAACTATTATCGTTTTAAATTTCACATATTATTTATATACAACATCTTGGCTGTGCAAAAGGGTAATATTTTCGGAAGAAAGACGCTCTGCAAATCGTTGAGCCCCTTTCGAATATCTGCCTCAGTTAGCTTACTGCAAATCGCCTCTGCTTTCCACAGGACTACAACAATAGTACAACATGCTAGCCCTGCACCCGTCGGGGTCATGGTGAAGCATCTCTCGCAGTGACGAAATAGATAGTCGAATGTATGCGTATGTTCATTCCAGTGTATGCATACAACCTCAAGTTTACCTTCATACGTGTGTATCTCTGTTATGTTTTTTTTTTGCAAATCTTTTCGTAAAAAAAACTTCACACGTCCGAGTCCGACCTCCACACGTTTTAGTTTAGTAAATTTGAAGAATACAATGTGGTACCGCCTTTCTGATCTTCACTGTAAAACAAAGGTGAGAACATTTATTAACGTCTGTTAACAAAATCGATGATGTGCCAAGATGTATCAAAAACAGCTAAAATTGAGGCACCTGAAGAAATAAAACTTTAGCTTGTTAGTATGAATCCGAACCTCATTGCACACGTGTAAGAAAATTACGAAGTTTTTTCCACTTTCTTTTTGTCGAAATAAGTTTTTCTGACAACAGTGTCTGCTGCGATGACACGCCAAACTAAGCCATGAAACACCTACGTGGATCTTGATGCTTCTCTGTGAAACACCTACGTGCATCGAACGTTTTCTCAGTGTAGACACTGTTCTCAGTACTCCGCAATACGACTGAGTTTTGCTAGGCGGCCGATGGAGCCTAGTATCACTTTGGGAGGACCATTGGCCGTATTCTTCACTATGGTATCATTTTCGGCACCAGTAAGACTTTGGCGTCTGCTCATTCTGACGAAATCTTTCGGCAGCTATTTTCGTGGCAGACCTGGAATCACAATGCGTGTTACTTTGTTATGATGTGGCGCATCGTCACACAATGCCTGTTACTTTGTTATGAAGTGGCGCATCGCCACACAATGCGTGTTACTTGGTTATGACGTGGCGCATCGCCACACAATGCGTGTTACTTTGTTATGACGCGGCGCATCGCCATCTAGGGCCTTAGCGCCCACAATACGAGTAATATCCCGTCAAAGAAGTCACTGACCACAACGCAGACTGGTGAAGAATGTTGCCACACGAGCACGACTCTAACACAAAAATTACAATAAAATCAAAATTGGATATGCACCAGAAACGATAAATTAATAAGCGAAGCCAGCAGCGCAACACGGTGTGTATATGTAGCACCTATTCAAGGACTTAGCCGCTGTAATAGTAAAATAGCCTTTACAGCTTGTGACGATCCCTTTCTTGTATACGATGTAGGAGACAGTCGTTGTAAAAACATTAGTATCAGCTTTGCATCTATTCAAAACAGGTATAAACGTCATGCAAATGGTTTACCATACAACAACTAACGAAATATCTATATATTAGTATACCCAGATTAACTCAGATTGTAACAATCTTTACAATTTCTTGTGGGCAGAATCCAAGCTGGATGATTTCGAAGTGGAGGTCACGAGCGCCGGGTTCTTTTATGAAGTGACCGTGCGCTTTGAGGACCACAGCCCCTGCTCAGCCTTGTATAATTACTCACTAGACTTCAACGAGGAGATGTTGCCGGTATGTAATAGTATATTTCCTTCAGATATCCAGCTTTACTAATTTTTCGACTATTTCACGCTATTTCATTGCTGAAGTTGAACAGCTAGCCGCAGCGTTTTGTAACAGATTTTATTCATTCATCCATGAGTTATCCATCTGGTAAGTGGCTAAGATTTAATTACCTCCACCAAGGAGGTTATGTTTTCGTCGGGCTTGTCTGTCTGTCCTTCCATCTGTCTGTCATCCAGATAACTCAAAAAGTTATCGACGGATTTTGACGAAACTTATAGTGATTGTTTGGTATGTTAGGAGGAACAGATGATTAACTTTTTGGTGAAGATTCGTCCATTCGCTCGTTTGTTTGCTTGTCTGCCTCATTTTTCTCAAGGCCATAATTTAATATGTTATAGATGGATTTTCATGAATTTTACATGAGTTGTTAGGTATATCACGAAGAGTAAATGGCCAAGTTTTTGTGATGCTATGTTTGTTTATCTCTTTGTCGTTGTGTTTGATTTTATGTTTCTTAGCGCAATAAAGCAACAAGTTTGCAATGGACCTTCATGAAATTTACTGGAGCTGTTAGTAACGTTAAATTTTGCTGCAGATTGGTTGGTTCATTTGCATGTTTGACTTATGTTTCTCATAATGTTTGTTAGCCAATAACCCAAAAAGTTTTCAATGAATCTATATGAAATTTACAGGAGTTGTTATTAATGTTGAAAGATCGGTTGTTTCGTTTGTATGTTTGACCCGTGTTTGCCATAATGCTTGTTAGCAGCATAACTCAAAAATTTATGAACGGATCTTAAAAAAAAAAAAAATATAGAAGCTATTAACACTTTTGAGGGGGAACAAATCATTAGATTTTGCTGTTGGTACAAAGAAAATAATGGTCTCAGTACCAATTTTACCTTTCCGTAACCGTTGCCGTGCTTGGCGGAGGTATGAACTATCAGAGTGCTCTAGTTGCATCATGCAACCACAACTGCCTCCTACCTCATCCAGAAGGTCTGCAGTGGAGGGATAGAAGGTCTGCAGTGGAGGGATAGAAGGTCTGCAGTGGAGGGATATTCACGAAATAGGACGGAATTCTCTATCTCATCCTTTACCTGCAAACCGAATATCTTAACTATACCATAAACCGTTTTATCAAGGCAGTTTAGGCATTGTCCAATTTCTCTACAGCGTTGCCAATTTTATGGGCATTTCTGAGATGTTTACCTCCGCCAAGGAGGTTATTTTTTCGTCGGGCTTGTCGGTCTTCTTGTCTGTCTATCATCAAGATAACTCAAAAAGTTATCAACGGATTTGAACGAAATTTACAGGGATTGTTTGGTATGTTAAGATAGATAATTGATCAACTTTTGGTGAAGATCCGTTCCTCCGTTTGCATGTTCGTATCCCTCAGTTTTCTCAATACTATTACTCAAAAAGTTATGGACGGATTTTTATGAAATTTACATAAGTTGTTAGGTATATTACGATGAGTAAATGACACAATTTTTGTAATAATCCGTTCGTTTGTTTGTCACTGTTTTAAATTTTATGCTTGTTAGCACAATAACTCAAAAAATAGTGAATGGATCTTTATGAAATTTATGGAAGTTGTTAGTAATGTTAAGAGACATAAATGACTAAATTTTGGTGAAGATTGTTTTTTTCATTTATATGTTTGTTTGACTCATGTTTGTCATAATGTTTGTTAGCAGCATAACTGAAAAAGTCAAGAACGGATCTAAAAAAAATTTACTGAAGCTGTTAACACTATTGAAGGGCACAAATGATTAGATTTTGGTGTTGATACAAAGGAAATTATGGTCTCAGAACCAATTTTAATTTTTCGTAACCGTTGCCTTGCTTGTCGGAGGTATGCACTCTCAGAGTGCTCTAGTTCTCTATGCAGCTAGTGGGCGGGGTTACAACATGGGTCCAACAAAATCTCAGAAATGCCCATAGAATTGGCAACGCTGAACAGGAACTGGACCATGCCAAAGCTGTCTTGATGAAATGGACAGGGCATAGTACACTACTGCTACAAAACTGATGCTTACAGGAGACACACGTGACGCAATTTTTGGTTGAGAAAAGTATTCGTCCAATGCACACACAAAAAATATATATTTTAAGACAATATTTAATATATTGTGGCGAAGCCTTTCTTCAGTTCAGCGGCAATTAATCTCTTTCTATATCTTTTCACCAAGCCTTGGCATGTTTACTGAGGGATTTTGGCCCATTTTTCCGTGTCGATTTCTTCAAGTTCCGGAATGGGCTTCAGCCTCCTCGCATTAATGTTTAATTTCAGAAATTGCCAAAAATTTTCCATCGGATTCAAATCCGGAGATTAGCTTGGTCATTTTAGTATTTGTACTTGATTATCAGTAAACTATTTCTTCGTGGTTTTCGCCGTTTGTCTTGGGTCGTTCTCCTGATGAAAAACGAAGTCTTGCGGTAGCTCGATTTTTTGAACCGACGCATGCAAATGTTCCCTCAAGATGTTCTGATATAAGTGAGCGTCCATTCTCCCTTCTATGATATGAATGTGACCTGTTCCACGTGATGAAAAGTATCCCATAATCATAACGTTATCACCATCAAATTCCACCTTGGGAATCGTGGTGCGAATGCTGTTCCGTCCTTCCACCACACATGGTTCTTTGAATTGCGTCCAAATAGCTCTATTTAGTCTGATGCGACCACAACACGTTTTCCCAGAACGACTCAGGCTTGTCCTTCTGCTCACGGACGAATTTCAGACAAGCTTCCCTATTTCGTTGCGACAGCAGGGGAGTTTTGCGAAGAGTTCGAGGACGTAGACGGTTTTGGTGCAGCTCGTGGCTGATTGTACGAATGCTAACGCTTATCCCTGCTGCTAGCAAGTCCTCCTGAAGCTTTTTGCGAGTAGCCATGGGATTTTTGGACACTTTCCTGGCCATTTTTCTTGAAACTCCAGCGAAAATCATCCGCAGCCTGCCAGATCCAAGTTTCTTTTTGACGGTTTCCGAACTTTAAAACTTTTGATAAATGACCCGATGAGGGTAAACGGTATTTTGGGTGACTATGATACTTGCCTATAACTTTTCCCGAATTTACGTTCTCTAAGGATCAACTCTTTCACTGAATTTGTAAACTCCTCGATTTTTGCCATGGTTAAAACCTTCTTCTACGATGCCGAACGAAATAATGATCCCAAAGCTATTCATAGACTATATATAGTAGACTTCTAACGTCAAATCTAGAAGGCTCTGGAAAGTTCTTGAACAGTCAAAGCAATTCTAAAATGAAAAAAAAAAAAAATCGTTTCCTACGAATGCACTTTTCAACCCAGATATGTGAAATATCATATCAACGATATAATGCGTTATAGTTGTTTGTTTTGTTAACATATATCAATTTATATCACTTAAATACAAATACTGCATCATCATATTTATTTTTGGTTTGCTGGAGGTTTTTTAAATAAAGTTTCATGGTGTAGGGATATTTATTTTCCTCCACTGTATGTGTTGCACTTTGGGCTTGCCCCCCCCTCGCATCAATAAAAGCGGCTAGTAGCAGCGCAGTGAAAAAGACGATGATCTGATGGCCGTACTCGTTGTGATATGGTAAGTTAATAACTCAAGAAATCTAGAGCACATCGTGGCGTAAGACCATCACCCACGGCGGGACCAAATTTAATCTCCGTCATTTTTTATGTCCAGCTAATCCTAGTTTTCTGGCGTGGGTTACATCCAGGACAGCCCACCAGGCTCCCTGCAACAAATTATGGACCGCCACGGTAACAGCATGCTTCCGTTTGCAGCTCTAACACCTTGTATCGCTCGCAGGTTCAAAGCCAACGCAGGCACGTGAGCTCTTTGCAGATCTAGGTGTGCTGACTCGGCAGTTGTGTGTGCATGCACTGCGCCGTGGTGGAGCTTGCCTTCCTCAAAGATGAGGGAGGTGGGGGGTCTCGGGTCATTTGTTCTTTTCGTCAAATTGGCGCCATAGTTCTTGGTGACCGGAGGTCGACTGCAACTTCACTTACTCCTCTGGGGCCAGTGGGCCTATACACGCAGCACAAACCAGTGCATGTGGGTTTCTCAGGTGAGGGTGTGGTCTAAGTTGACTGTACCTTTACTTTACCTTTATGGCTAAACTCCTTCCACCTGTTTTTGGGTGGAGAACAAATTTCAGCGCCTCATTTTTTATGGCCAGCTATTCCCAAGTCTTTAGCATGGGTCACATCGGAGGCAACCCACCAGACTCCCTGCAAGAAACTTATGAACATTGCTCAACGCCTTCGACCACTTATTGGGTGGATAGACAAATATATATATAGAAATGTAAATGCAAATTCGCAGGTCTGATTAAAGGCGACAGAAAGCTCAGCATTGATAATTTTTTATTCAATTTTTCCAATTGTCTGAAAAGTTTTTACATGGCTGTCAGTAGTGG
This sequence comes from Parhyale hawaiensis, assembly GCA_001587735.2. Taxonomy (NCBI): domain Eukaryota; kingdom Metazoa; phylum Arthropoda; class Malacostraca; order Amphipoda; family Hyalidae; genus Parhyale; species Parhyale hawaiensis. The sequence goes on along the minus strand of LQNS02277097.1, from coordinate 1,817,723 downwards.
GTAATGCGACCAAATCCCCGCTCGTGACATTTCACCCACACGCCCTACCCCTGCGTGTGACCTTCCGGTTTAGGGCACCTAATGCACTTCCTGTGTAGCGGGGGGGGGGGGTCAGGGCGCGAACCTAAAGTGGGCGGGGCCTGGGAAACCGAAAGCAGGTAGGGCCCAGAGGTCAAAGGTCACAAGCCGGGATTTCACGGCTTTACATACTACTGCTGTCGTTGCTGATGCTGAGCAGTAGCTCGCCGAAGCTTGCCTCAACGTTTCGATACGTCTGTAGTCATCATCAGGAGGTAGTGATGGTGGTGCCGTCGGTGGTAGCGGCGTTGAAGGTGGTGAGGTGCCTTCCATGTTATGGCGGTGGAAGTTCAGGACGGTACTGTTTGGTTATGGAGCGAAGGGCGTCTTATAGGCAACTCGCGGTCAGGGACGCCGGGCTCGGCCTCTGATTGGCTGAGGCCGATGCTAGTGCTGCGAGTACAGGCTAGCGGTCCGCAGCTTCCCGATCCAGTGGACGCTGGAGCTGCTGCTGCTGGTCACCAAGTAGTTGTAGCGTCCTGCTGATGCCTGTGAATTGAGAGTTGATGGCCGGTTTGCAAAGGTTTATGAGTAATGCTTCTTCTATGGGAAGTCCATATATGTCGCAGTTTTGCCGTAGGATTTTAGTGTTACTGACCAGCTGTTGCCTTGTGATCTGCTGATTATGAGCATTTCTACAGTGTGAGACGCAATCCCGTCCGATCGGAGGTGCATCGTAAGCCTTCTGAATAATGTTGTGGTCGTGATGCCGATGTACGAATTTGGTTAGAGCTCACAGTCTCCAACATTACATGTGAATTCGTACACGACGTTTGTCTGCTGGAGATCAGAAGGTGGTGGCTGACTGTTCTTCATAAGGAGCTGGCCGTTTTTTTTTTTGTTTTTATAGTGTATTGTTAGTCTAAGTTTATCTTCGGGGTTCCTGCAGGTGACGTTATTGTGTATGATACTTCTGATGACACGTTCGTCCGTTTTATTAGCTGACAACATTTAATTCCTGTAGTATAGTTGGATGATGCTGCGATTCTCTGTTGTTTCGGACGATTGCTTTTTTTCGAGGAAGTGCTTGAGTGCGTCATCAAAAAATGAATTACTGTAACCATTATATATGACCTGCATATTAGAAAAGCTGCTCTCTAAAAACACAATATACAAATATATATATACTTAAATCTTCAACAAAAATATTATCACCTCTCTCACTTTGTTCGCGGCTGATAGCTAGAACGCATCGGGGCGACGGCAAATTCAACGCTTTCATTTTTGATGGTCAGGTATAGCGTAGTATCTTAGCATTGGTCACATCTAGGTCAATCTACCAAACTCCCTACAAAAAATTAACATTGCTCAACTCGTTCTACCTGTTTTTGGGTGGACAGAGAAATATATACACAACTAGAACTCCTCGTGGCTTAAGACCATCACCCGCGGTGGGGGCAAATTCAACGAAGTTGATATTGATAGACAGCCAATCCGAGTTTCTCATATGGATGCTTTGTGTAACAAGGTTAATGCATAGTCCCCGTTAAGATCCTTTCATAATAAAACGCTTGGTGTATTTATTTAATTCGTGTCGGCTCTTCAGAAAATAGATAGGCGAAAAATAGGTCAGGTTGCAGATTTTGTAATTGAGTTACGTTTTCATAGAGATCGATGACCAGGTTGCAGAAGATTGCTAAAGAGGGATCCTTTTCCTTTTATCTGAATACACTCCATGCTTGAAACACTTCTTGAATTCGGGACAATATACATGCGCATTCTGGGAACCGTTTCTATAACATTATTCTTTCAAGTCATAACGCACAAATTCAGCAGATGATCAACGGAGCACTTACGACGGGCAGTAGACAATTATTTCCCGGGCAGTAGACATTTATTACTTCTAGCTTACTATCTTTCTCTGATACAACAGATATCACTCTAGCTAGAGGCCAAAGTTTCAGCACTTCAATGAAGCAAATATTTAAGTATGGAAGACAGTATTATGGATATGGTGCACTCACACTGCATATAAGCTGACTGGAGTAGCATTCATCTTTATTGCAGTGTTTTACTTATGATTTTACTTTGGAAGACACACGTTTAATTAAGAAAGAAGATAGGGAACGTAAAGAAGAACGAATGTACTACAGTGTCAAAATAGAAGACGTACTACCAACTGAGAGCGGTGAAGCGCCTATGCGGCACCGTGACAAAAACGACTTGAAGCAGAAAGATCACGGAAGGGAATAAGAGCTGCTAATAAGCGTGAGCGGAAAATGTGGAAGCGGCAAGTCAGAGAAGAGAGGGAACTTACACACAGAGAACAGTTTGGTTATAGTCACCAAAATTTGGTTGATTTAACCAAGCTATTTGGTCATCTATAAGCCAACCAAATTTTTGGTGAAAATGACCATTTTTTGTTAAAAAATTTAGTATTGTTTACGAAGATTTAGTAAAAATTACGAAAAAGAGTTTCGTAATTTTAACAAAGTTCCTAAATTTGTTTGTATTTACCAAAATCTAGTTATAGTTATCATTCTATTCATCACATGTACCAAGTTTTGTCATAATAACCATGAATATCAATGTATTATTAACCAAAATAAGAAGTAACTACAACAAAGCATTTTTTCCCATATGTTGAGAATTACCAAAATATTTAGTGATTCCAAACAAAATGCCGTAACTAAAAAAAATTAGTCAATATTACTACCCTGTTCTCTGTGTGTATCTATCATTGCGTGTTTTTTTTTTTTCACGCACGGGTCCATTAATCTCTTAATGATAACATAGGGGAAAAGTAAAACACCTCATGGTGTAAGACAATCTGCCGCTTTGGCGGTAATTTTAGTGCCGTTATTTTGATGGTCAGCTGGGCCTTGTTTTTTTAGCATGGGTCACGTCTAGGTCAACCCACCAAACTTCCTGCAAAAAGTATTATTTCGCTTTAGGTCTGTCACCACTTTTTGATACTTTGACATTTTTTATAGGTTAAAGGAACCATTTTAAGACTTTTTTCATGAATATAATTTTTTTGTTCAAATGCTTTGTTTTTTAGATATAGCGATAGCAAGTTCCAATTGCTTTCCTATGAAGAAAATTAGCCGGGAGGTTCGGTTAGGTTCTTACGGGGTCGTTAGCAAGCCTCTAACAACGCCGGTTATTTTCTCCCAAAGAAATGCAATGGGAACTTACTTGCTCTATAATCTCGAAAATGAAGCATTTGCACAAAAATAATATTCCTGAAAAACGTCCTACAACGACTCCGTTAACCTGTAGAAAGTGTCAAAATATCAAACAATGGTGACGGACCTAAACCGAAATTTACCCTGCAAAAAATTATGAACATTGCTCAACTCCATTTACCTGATTTTGGGTGGACACACAAACAGATATGCAACTAGAACGCCTCGTGGCGTAAAACCATCATTCACTGTGAGGGCAAATTCAACGAAGTAATTTTTCATGAACAAGGTTAGGGCACAGCCCGATCCCAGAGAGTAGAGCTTCTATAATAACATAGGGAAAAATAGAACGCTTCGTGCCGTAAAACAATCTACCGCGGTGGAGGCAAATTCAACGCCGTCATTTTTGATGGCCAACTTGGCCTAATTTTTTGACATGGGGTCACATCTAGGTCAACCCACATAACTCCCTACTAAAATGAATATCAACATTGCTCAACTCCTTCGACCATTTTTGGCTGGACAGATTTTTTTCTGAACATACAAGTGTAAGTATAACAGCTTTAAATAACAAACACTGTGCAATTCGATAGTTTAGTCTGGCGAATGTAACGTTTTGTATTGTAAATAGTTAAGATCTTAGCTCTGACTGAACATAATTTGACCTTTTCATACTACATTACGAATTATTTAGTCATAATTCTCAATCTCATATTTTATTTCAATCATATATGCCATCAACTTTGTAAAGAAAGAATAGGTTAGTTTACGCTAAATTGTAGCATTTTCTTAGAAACCGCTAGATAAATCCATAGTTGGCATCTCACCGATTAGCATATGGGCGCATGCAACCCTTACCAGACAGCATTTTATAATTGAGCATGAGTATGGGTGTTGGTGACCTGCAACGTCGCTAATGGATTTTATAAAGATTGTTTTAGCCAAATGACTCTCATTTCCTGCCCTTCGTAAATGTCCGTCTGAAATAAAAGAAGCCTTTCGCCAGCTGGAAAAGCTCGAAGTGAAAAGAATAAAACGGAGTGTCATCAAAGTTTTAACGAAACATGTTTCATTAATGAACTGCTGCCCATCTACACCATATATATATATATGTATATATATATATATATATGTTCACAAAATAATATCCAATGTAATGTAGAAGTCAACTAAATTTAAAATTTAACGTTTCAGTATGAAAAATCAAATCATCAGAAAAAAGGAAGAAAGTAACCTATTACCTATCAAAAAAATTTATTTGTTGTTTAATGAATGAGGGAGCATTGATGTATCGGGGGGAGGTCTAAAACGCAAATGAATAGAGCTGCGTGGAGGAGCTGGATATCAGCTCCTGTACAGTCGGCTGATTTGGGGCTAAGTGTGGACAGTATGAAGCTGTACAGCCGAGGTCATAATGTTGAGGCTGGGTTTGGTTCTATGAATATGGAGGGACTCTAATGTTGTGAGCTCGATGAGATTGGAAAAGTCTATGATGGAGAAGTCATTCCTGCTGATGGGATGGTTGTTTTGCTCATCATATAGGCGGGAGGCTACCATACTCCAGAACGACCCAGGTACTGCGCTCTCCTACGCGACTTACTGCGGGAGACGCTGTGTACTTTCGAACACTACCTCATAGCTAGACACAATTCAACAATTACTCATTTGAACCGTCCGAAGCGCCTACTGCAAAATGTTCATCATTGGCCTAGTCTACTTCTTCTTCTTCCATAAAATTAGATTTCCAGTAAATAAACCAATAGCCGATACAATATTCAACAGATACGGACAACACGGCCTATCAAACTTCAGAAAATATGAAAATTTCTCTAGGAAACTTGAAAAATCGAAGCTGGATGTAAACTTCCTCACTTGCTGCAAAGCTTATCAAGTCATTCCCAAGTTTCTTCATTTCCGTTTATACCGTCAATCACTCCAGAACAGCCAACTATACAAGTCTCGGTAATCTAAACTCTTAGACTTATAAATTCAAACCCAACAAGGTAATACATGTATTACCAACCATACAAATTCAGTTAAACACTTTTTATCCCAAATTAAAATTTCATTTTTATTTCTCGATTATCTCAGTCTTGTTCATTTCGTACAACGCTACAGAAGAAAATTCATTGACAGAACAAAATCCATCCACAGCAGAAAGTTAAACGCATTAGGAACATCTCCAAACCTAACCTCTAGCAATCCAAATACGTAATTTTCAACTTCTCAAATGTTACCCTTCAACCACGCTTTAAATTTTTGTTATCCTTTGGTCTGGAATTTTGTCTACCCGTATTCAAACCGGATTACTATAAACATTTCATTGGTTTTGAGGGCTTAGCCAACAGACTGAAATCTCAACCACCACAACCTAATTTTTCGTTGGCCGAAGTAAGAAACAAAGTAAAGTACACGTTTTTCCCGCGCTTCTTGAAATGCGCAGTGAAGAAAAAGAACGATCAACATTTAAGAATTACCGGCGTGCGCCACACTTCTGTCTCTGTGCGACGAATTTGTGTGCGGTACTTTTCTATTGACAAAAGGGATTTAGTTTTAAATATAGCGAATGTGCCATTAACTTGGTTACACTTTGAACAGTGGTGATGTGCTAGTCCCAGTGTGACCCCCCTCTTTGTGCCTCTGCTAACGTTTGGTTCATTCTTCCCCTTTTTCATTAGCCAAGCAGTTCCCCTTTGCCGGGCTTAAACGCTTCTTTAATTACGGCATAAGTTGCTTTTCCTTCCGTACTGAAATATCGCTCGATTCTCATGGCCTAGGATTATAATAGCTATGAAAGACTGACAGTTGGGCCTATGGGATTTCTGGGTTTTGTGCCATTTTGCTTCCTTTCTGATGTCGTAGGTCACCACTTAAAGTTCCACGTTTCTGTCGGCATACTACGTGTCCTTTTCTCTTGCTCTTTTGAAGCACAATAGTTATGACTAGAGAGGTTTAAACACCTTATATATTAACGCTCGGCTGATTTAGGTAGTAAAGGCCTATGCCAAATATACGGCAGCACTGAGGTGTAGGGCCGACAAGGGACCTGCTCTACGGACTAATCCCAACGGCACATAGTGGTAGGATCGGAGGACGACCTGTCTTTGCCCAAGATGCCTTTCCGCTTTCTTTGCTAACTTTCTCTTTTTTGCCGTACCTGGACGGGATTTTCTCTGAACCGAATGTGTTGCCATTTTTTCCTATTATTTTTACAAACTAAGTTTATTTAGATAGAATATTCAGATATATATACATGTATCTAATAATTTCTGTGCTGTATTTCAGAACAACACCAACACCAAAAAAATTGTAACCAGTCGAACTGTAAATTTAAATAAAATCAACTAAAATGGACTTTTAGTTGATATGCGTGTTGAACAATAAATGTGACAATTCGAACTGGTTGTTCAGTAGCACCACCTGAGCCCCAAGCATTGCCCATACGAGGCATGTACAGTTTACGGCCTACAATGTAGCACAACGGCGATTACACTTGTAATAGCATTTACACCTCGTACAGCAAGCACAAAGTGTTCTCTCCAATTTTGTTCTAAATCCGACCTATCTTTATTATCTATTTTCCACAAAGAAAATTCCGTTGTCGTGTGCAGACCCGACAAAGGAAGAGGTGTTTCTATTCTAGAGAAAAATCAGTACCGTCAAAAAATTAACGCTATTCTGGCGGATACGACAAAGTTCACTATATACGACTCTCATACCGATCCCTTCAAACTTACGCTTAAATTCATCGACAAAATCCATAGATTTTTGAAGAAATTGTTAGACCGAGGCATTATTACTGATTCGATCTACCGTTCATTTTACAATTCAGGTTCTTCCCCTGGAGTTATGTACGGGCTTCGAAAGGTACACAAAGTCGGTGCCCCTACGACCAATTCTAGCTGCATATAAAACACCGTCCTACCCTATTACAAAATTCCTTGTTTCAATACTTGAACCTCTCACAACCAATCAGTGCACTTTGCGCAATTCATTTCACTTTTGGGACCAAATGAAAAACCTCCAATTGCTTTCCAATGCTTACTTATCTAGTTTTGACTTCACCTCCTTTTTCACCAACATTCCCGTAGGGGAAACCATAGATATTATTTGCTACAAAGTCTTCAGTGACACGGACCTATTTCAACCTACCTTCACAGTTTTCCTTAGCCTTGCGCTCAAAGATTCCTTCATGTTTTACAACAGACTATACAAGCAAATAGATGGAGTTTCCATGGGCTCCCCCTTTAGCCTCTCACTGGCAAATATCTTTTTATATCATCATTAAACCCTCTGGCTTAACGAGTGCTCACGTGACTTCAAACCCATCCAGTATAATCGTTATGTAGATGACACCTTCCTCGTATTCAACAATCCAGCAGATTTTGATCTATTTTCCAATATTTGAATAGTAAACATCCAAATATCAAATTCACCGCTGGAAATCAATCAAATAATTCTTTAGTGTTCTTGATGTGTTTATAACCAACCGAGACTCAACACTGATCACCGGAATTTACAGCAAACTCACATTCTCAGTCGTCGGGACAGGCTTTTTCAGTCACTGCTACGATCAATTCAAAATCAGTGCAATAAAAACTTCACTATTTCGAGCGTACCATTTGTCTACCTCATACCTTGCATTTTCAAACGAAGTTGACTTTCTCCGAACATTCTTCAAAAATAACGGTTATCCGCACCATTTTCTGGACCACTCCTGCAAATGTTCCTAGACCAGTAGTTCGACCCCGCCGGCATTAGCAAACCATGAGTCAGTAAATTGGACTTCTTTCACTCGCTGCCGTACTGAAACAAAACATCTGTTAGTGTAATAAACACTTTTAAAACGTTCCTCTCTGAAGCCTACTCACATATCAACTTTATATTTTCAAACAAAAACACATTGACCATAGGGTCCTACTTCAACCTTAAAGACAAACCCCACACCATTTTTGTCAAGTGTTATTCACCGTTACCAGTGCCAGGCCTGCGGTGCCTCGTATATTAGCAGCACTGGACAACACTTCAAAGCCCGTATTTACCAACAATTAGGTGTATCCTCTCTTACCGGCTTACCACTTGCGAAACCCTCAAATTCAGCCCTCTGCCTACATGCTGAGCAAAACAATCATCCCATCAGCACGAATGATTCTCCATCATAGACTCTTCCAATCCCAGCGAGCTGACAACATTAGAGTCCCTTCGTATTCATAAAACCAAACCTAGCCTCAACATTATGACCTCGGCTGTACCGCTTCATACTGTCCACACTTAGCCTCAAATCTGCAGACTGTACAGGAGCTGACATCCAGCCCCTCCACGCAGCTCTGTTCATTTGCGTTTTGGACCTCCTCCCCCCCCCGATATTATCCGTGCTCCTCTTATTCATTAGTCAAAGAAATTTTTATTTATAGGTTGTAGGTTAGTTTCTTTTTTTTTTTTGATGATGATGAGATTTTTCATCCTGAAACGCTAAATTTTGAATTTAGTCGACTTATAGTTAGCAGTAGATTCTTGTCTTAGTATAATTTCTATTTAGAAATATATATACTGAAATATTCAATGATAAGCAACCTCTCTCACTTCGTTCGCAGGTGATAAATTTACAAACATACTTGAATCTTCAACGAAAACATTATTGCCTCTCTCACTTCGTCCGAGGGTGATAATCGTAGATATACATACAAATATATAACTAGGCTACTCACAAGTGCAGTGCCGCCAGCGCTTTGCTCTAATCTATAATTTTATGTTAGCTATCAGTTACCTTTGTATTGCTGCACAAAATAACAAACTCCTCGTAAAAGTTGCTTACAGAAATATCTTCACAGAATTTTAACTCACGTGCAGGTCGCGTGTTAAGCCCCCCAGCTGTGACGTCAGGTGGAGCGATAGATAGCAAACCGTGCTAAGTAGTTCATGCCTGTTACTTGCTTTATAAATACGGTGAACGTGGGTTTCCATGAAGAAGAAAGAAGGGTAATCATTTCTGCACGATCCCTACTGTTTACTGTGCGACAAAAAAAAATCCGTTTGCTAAAAATAAGGCTATAAAATGTCAAACAAATAGGTCGAAAGACGAAAAAGAATAAATTACAACAACATAGCCAAGTCTTCCTAAGCATTGATATTAGATTAGATAGAAGGCAGTAGACGAACCATCAGGCCCATTCTCAAAGAGACACCGAAACTTGCGCCCCGGCCTTCTAAGAACTATTGCTATTAAGTGAGTAGGATATAAACGATTCGGGAAAGAGAAGAAGAGAAAAAAAGAGGAGGGAGAAGAGTCTGAGCAAAAGAGACGATCACGAATACATGAAATTATGATCAATAGCCGCTGATCTGCGGAGTTAAAGATGTCAGACAGTGTAGTTGGAGCGGAAGAGAGAAGAAAACGGATTTAGGATGACCCTGAGGCTTTAGCCGTTAAGAGTGTGCGATTCCTGGAGGAGGAATTCTTAGCTGTGGGGGATGTCTCTCCCAATGTAAGTCAAGACGATTTTTAAACGCGTTGACTGATTCCGCACTAACAACGTCGGAAGGGAGTTTATTCCAAATGCTGATTATGAAATATGAAAAGAACTGCTGACTTAAGGTCGTTCTTCGAGCTTTGTGCTTGAGTTTTTGACCGTTGTTTCGCAAGCGATCATTTAGATTTCTTTCAAAGAGTGCCGTTGTAGATACGTCGCTGAAGCCATTCAAATACTTGAATGTTTCTATTAATTGCCCTCTGAGTCGTCTTTGCTCGAGAGAGATCAGACTCAGTTCCTTTAGGCGACATTCATACGGCTTGTTTCAGAGCTGAGGTATAAATTTCATTGCTCTACGTTGGACTCTTCCCATGTAATCGATATCTTTGCACAGATGTGGCGACCAGAATTGAACAGCAAATTTTAAGTGTGGCCGCACTAGTGCCTTGTACAGGGGCACGATGATGTCCTTGGACTTACATTCAAAATTTATGGTGATGAATCCGAGTACTCTGCTTACTATTTTCACACTCTTGTCAACTTGTTGACTGTGCTGTAATTTGTTAGTAATAGTGATTCCCAAGTCACGTTGTTGGGTGACAGGAGCTTATTCAGTCCCATTCATTTTCAATGGAGTTGAAGAGTTCACTAGCCCTACGTGCATTACTGAGCATTTGTCGACATTTTATTTATTTATTTATTTATTTTTTTTTTGCAGTATTTGCCCCTTCTTTGTTTCCTATTTCTTCCACTCCTATTGCTTAGGTGGGATAAGGGCAAAATCTACGCGCAATAAGAGCAAATTCTAGGTGCAATAAGGCAATTTTTAGGCGCAATAAGAGAAATTTTAAGGTCCAATAAGAATAATTTTTAGGAGCTATAACTGCAATATTTAAGTGCAATAGATCCGAGCTCTACTAATCGTTATAATAAAATTGTCGACAACGTTTCGGCATAAAACCCTTGCCGTTCTGAGGTCAAAAGAAGCATCTGTGGACACAAGAAGAATTAACTCTAAATTTGTGCCATACAATAAAATGGTCACCTAGCAATTTTAATTGCACAGCGAAAATATAGATCGCAAGAAAATGTTACAGTCAAATTTTATAGACATCACAGTCAAGATTTTAAGTATCACAGTCAAATTTTGTACAACTTTCACAGGTGCCAACGCTGCAACAACCTCCTTCTAGCCCCACTTTGTTCGAAATGAGGGTTACTGTACCCGTCTGTACGCCCTTTATATAGGCACTGCTATTAGCCAGCACCCTACTGGTAAATTCTAGATCTATATAATTTCTAGAAGTTGAAACCTAGCTTGATCGTACTTCAAATTTATAGATGGCTTTTTTATTGATGCTATTTACTTCCGCTATTTTTAGGTCAATGACATTTTGGTAACTGAAAATAATTGAGAAACTTTTAATCAAAATATCGGCTGAAGTATTGATGCGATGTTCGCATGGATAGTGGGATTTAATGCTGCTAGACCAGTATCGGTGCTGCTTACACCGCTTCAGTAGAGCATTTGTCGTATAACCAGTGTAGGAGATTTGGTAGCCTGCCTCTACGCAACTTGATCGGTATATAACTCCTGACCTATGCGCAGTCTTTTTTTAGAGGTTTTGTAGAGAAACTTGAGCCAAGTTTGCGTGGTCGGCAATGGGCAATCAGTTGTACGGAATTGCTATTATTAACAGGCTTCACACGCCATTTGATGATATTGTTGACCACCTTTCGGTCGGCAGCGTAGAAAGCAACTTTATCAAATCCTACGTAAAATCGAAAGAGCTGCTGCGATTGTGAGTGAAGTTCTGATTTAGTGTATTTGCGATTACGTTTTCTACGACTGTTCGTGGGAAGTCACAGTTGGTAAGAACTTGCTCTAGTCTACAAATCAAACTGTTAACTTAATGCTGATGCACAAATTAAAAAAAAAATACAGCTGACACGGATTATCGAAAGAGCATTAAACGCTCTAGAAGTAATTGCAAGTCTAAATTTATGAAGAGTACCTCTGAAATTTGTATTTTAAAGAGCTTTTCCCATCAGATTATTACTAGAGATGGGTCAGATGTCACATTTTTGGACATTCGCGATTGCGGATTTTTAAGCGGACTTTACTGTTTTGATATCTGCATAAGCGGATGCAATTGGGGATCTTACCATCTCGACATTCGCAGATGCAGATGCGAATGTTCAGATGCAGATGCGGAAGTTAAGAAAACTGCGAATGTTCTGCGGATGCAGATGCCGATATTCGCCCCATCAGT
>LQNS02277097.1:1698571-1728912 GCA_001587735.2 Parhyale hawaiensis | reverse complement strand
ACCCCCCAACCCTCCCCATTGCTGGGGAGGGTCAGTAAACCCACAGCAGTATGCAGTCCGGATGCTGTCCGATCACATCAAGCGCGCAAAGATCTTGCCTAGCTGGGAGCGAGGTTCAAGCCTGCGGCCTTGAGAGTCAAAGTCAGAGGCTCTAGTCTGGAGCTACTGCGGGTCTCGGCCCCCAATCTTTCTGCTTTTAGTGCTTGGATACCGCTCAACTGCTGTTGAGACAGCAACAATACTTTGTAAAGCCCTCTTGCAGACTCATCAGGAGCCTAATGACCTTGAAGTCCCCACAAGGTTTCCATTCACTGGTTGTATTTGACAACTTAAAAAAAGATACTCCTAATTATCATATGACTTCTTTCGATGGAGAGCGGCATTGCGAACACTGGGGTATTTTTTCCCGCTGTGCAGCATATGCCATAAATAGTTCATTTATTATGGAATTGCAATTGCTAAGCACCGTAAAATTCCCTGAGTTCGTCTGCAAATTCCTCTGACCATGGTTGAAAAACCAAAGAATTGAGTTTGCTTTATTACGCAGTCTTTATATAAATATGAGGGCCAGAACTATAGAATATAAAGTAATATTTACTAATGTTCAACACTATTGAAATAAGAAAAAAGTCGAATTATAAAAATGTAAACGTTTCCGGCTTCGCCCATCATCAGTACTTCTGTAAAAAGAATTATATTACAAAGGAAAATCTAATACATAAAGTTACTTACAAATCCATAAGTCACAAAAAACTAACTCCTAACTATAAAAAGAGCGTGAGCACTGTTCTGGTCATTTAAAATTGGTTTCAGTAGCAGGATAACTCAACGCGTGATCGTTTTGAAACGGTTCAGCGCATCTCCGCGTGTGACGTCAGATGGAGCGATGAATATCGGTGTTGAGCAGGTATTAATGGTATTCGTAACAAATTGATACCATTATTTCCGCTATAATGGGCTGGTGTTTAATGGTTGAAAAGGAAAAAAAGAACTTTTTGAAGCTTATTCGTTGTCCTGAAGATCCGGAGTAGAGAAAAAAGAGAATTATGGCAGCATAAGAGTATACTCACTTTCCTCTATCATCGGTGACATTTACTGTATTCCAAACAGTTTTGCCCCAGTAAAATGATAAACCACGAAGTAGTAATTATGAGTATTCACTTTTCGTTTCAAATTTTCCCAAGTAACCACAAACAACACTACAGCTTCTTGCAACTGCAATTGAACTACCTTCACTTTGGTTTCAAACTTGCAAAACCTTTCAACAGTCGTTCGCTGCAGAATAACAATTTAGATTTTGGTTCTAACAGTTCCTCAATACTTTTCAACAAACTGTTTGATATGAACAATCTGCAATTGCTTTTAACAATCTGAACAGATATAGAATACAATCAAGATCTGCTTTTAACAGTCTGTAAAACGAATAAACAATCTGCAGAATAATCAAGCCAAACATTGATAAGGAGGAATCCCTATAGATCAACATCTGGCAGCATCCAAGTGGCATCATCTTCCATCATTTCATCTCTGAATGCTACCAGCTGCATCTTGAATTAGGAGCTGTCATGTGAAGCGGAACTTCGCTCAGCTATCATAATCCGTTTATTTGCGGTGTTTATATGGTCTGAATTAATTTATATATACTCGTACAATTACATTTAGTTACGTAGTATGCTAACTTCTGCATAGTAAATACATATTTGTACATATGTTAAATGTTTTGCTTATTGTTGATTAAATATTTCTGATTGGTTAATGTTTCATTGCTTTGTTGAAAGCATTTGCAGATATGCACATAGTTGAATGATTTTGCTGTCTAGGTTAAGTTCATTTGGAACTTGTTGAAAGCAAATGAATGATTGGTGATATGAGGCTCAACTGTTGAAACCAAAGTGAAGATAGTTCAATCGCAATTGCAAAAAGGTGTAATTTCTGTTGAAGAAGCTATGAAAAAAAAATCGGTGTTTTTAGGCTGAAAAGCTTGTCTAGCAGTTGGTCCCAAAATTACGTTTCTCTAGAAAAAACTCGAAAGAAAATGGTAGTCAACGAGGAAACTGGTTTTGTCAACAGGGAAACTGGTTAATTACTTGAAAGACAGCCAATGAACGACTGAACTATGAAGCTCAAACTTAAAAAAAACTCGTCTCTGTTTGAAAATTTGTAATGTTTTATGAGAAAAGTTCTTTAAAACATAGATATCACATGTACGGTTTATAAATTCAGACACGCAATTACATCTAGAGAGTTTAATATTCCACCGCTAATACGTATGCAACTGTAGCTTTGATATTATGCATCCACTGTTAGCATTTGGTGACAGCCGTATCATGATTATACTGTAATAGTCACCAAGCTTATTTATTCTTCTTCTTAACATGAACCCACTTTTCATTCATTCATAATGTTTGAGCGTACAGAATTCTCAACTACTAGCTTTGCCATGTACGCCCCCGTAAAGCAAATTATCCTCATGCCTGTGGCCCTGCAGTCGCTATGTTGTATGCTTTGCTGTGCATCTTCATGCGATTCAATGAGCCGACCGAACAGAGGGAGCTTGTTCCTCGACAACACATGCTACGCAAGCCTCCAAGTGGGATGGGTTGAACAGTTAGTTGCTGCTTACTCTTCGCCCGGTGCCGGTGATAGTGGTTTGGTTCTTCCTCCTATCTTGTACTGTATTTTGTAGGGGCAGTGGGAAGTCGTGTTTCATCTATACGAGTGTCCCGTTTAATGATGTCGCCTTTACATAAGGAAACGCTGCTATTTTTTGCGGCATGGGCAGTCGTGACAAAGTGTAGTTAACGCTGGATCACCTCCATGGAGAAGAACTGGTAGTGTGGGTGTGTGATGGTTGATTGCGTCACGTTGGACGACCGTGGAGGCGCGCAGTAATGAAAGAACAGCTACAGGCCAGTCGTGGATGTATCCTAGTAACGTGGACAATTACAGGCTCTGGGAAGTCGTGACGAGGTGACTTGTGACAGCTGTGATGCGGTCGTGGTGTGTGTAACAGCGATTCGGGCCTATTTTGGTCTGTTGTGAGGTACGGAACGTGGGCTCAATTTCATTGGTATTGGTGAGCAACGCAGTGATGTATCTCCAGCTGAGCAGCTTAGTCTTTAGAAACATAACCTAACGCAATCGTGGACTTCAGTGCGCGCATAACAGTGATGTGGGCCTATGATGGGCAGTCGTGCATTTAATAGTTTTACTGAGGATACGCCGTCACATACAAATCATAAACATATTACTTGACTCAGTCGATCACAATGATGTATCTTAATTACTATACTAGAAAATTTAGAAAATTAGCCTTCTGTGTATATTACAAAAT
Source organism: Parhyale hawaiensis (assembly GCA_001587735.2). Lineage (NCBI taxonomy): Eukaryota > Metazoa > Arthropoda > Malacostraca > Amphipoda > Hyalidae > Parhyale > Parhyale hawaiensis. The sequence goes on along the minus strand of LQNS02277097.1, from coordinate 1,725,578 downwards.
TATTAATGTAAATACGTCGCTTATTCCTTACAACACTTTTTGAAGGGCGCTTCCCTTAAAAACATGCTGAAACTCCAGATTTTTTCTTATTATTATCCTAGGGTAAGGATCCAGTCCCGTTGGGACTGAAGGCCATGAGAGCTCAAGTGTACTGCTTGAAATTCGACTTTTTTGATGAACAGTATAGTGATTGTGCATATGTATAAACATAGACCACATATACATTGACGAGACACTGGCCCCTAGAGCAGATTTCGGTCCAGCAATAGGGCCTGACTGCACGGTACCACAGATGCATTTTTATATGTTCCCATTTCTTTCTCATACTTTGTTTAGTCTATTTGACTCAATTCATTTGCATTCAGTAATAACTGGCAAACCTGTGCATACTTCTAAAACTTCTATACGCAACAAATTTACAAAAAAATATTAAGGCTTGAAGTATAATTACGTAGAGCAACTGTGTATGACATTCTTTCATATATATTTGTAGTAGAATAAAATTATTTTCTAGTATTTAGTTGAATAAACAGCCTGATCTTGTAGAACAAAAGTTGCTAAGATTCATGGTATGCTCGATTTTTAATTAAATGCCAAATAAGCATGTAATGGAGTTGCTAACTAAAATTATTTGGCATAGCTCCCCACTTAGCGACAAACCAAAACGCATTCGAAGGAGCTGAGAAAAATTATTATTATTATTATTTTTTTTTACAGGGAGTCTGTTGGGTTGACATAGTGATCAATGATAAACAACTATAATAAGCTGGCCGTGAAAAATGTCGGTGATTAATTTTCTTGGTTCTCAACCAAATATGAGTCAGAAAGAGTTGAGTCATAATAATAACAATAACATTATTTTTTTGTAGATAATCAGATGGGTTGACTGCGGTGTAATATAATTTTGAAAATGAAACACATTTTAATCGCACAAGTTTGTTTTTTACTTAGGCCTTAGTTTTCGAGATAATGGGAAACATATACATAAATATATACGATTTTTTTGAAAATTTCAAAAGAAAACAACTCAATGAGTTTTCATAAAAAAAGTGACAGTTTTGGATTCCTCGAAACATTCCAACAATAAAACAAAGCAGGATTTGTCATTTTCGATTTCGTTTTCTTTTGATACGCGATTTTCGATCGCTAACTGATATAGACAGTTGTAGAAAAAAAGCAACATTTTTGGTTTTGAACTGTGATAAATAAAAAAAAAAGACTGTGAAAATGAAAAATCCGGCTCTGTTGTTTGTTATGATTCTTTCAAGGATTCCCAACCTGCCTTTGTTTTTTCCTAGCGTGAAAACTCATTGACTTCTATTTATTTTTATGTGGAAAAATCACATTTTACCAGAGAGTCAAAAAACATAAAATATAGTGGTGAAATGTCGTATAATGCACTTTTTTGCACTACGAATAAAATTTGAAGGTTTTATTTATGTTGTATTGCATTTACAAATAATGTGCATGCATTGTTACAGGCTTTTTTTTTCACCCGCATTGCCCTCTCCCCTTTAGGACCCCTCTTTGGTGGTATTATATATATGTCGCATTAGCATGATAGAGGTACATCCCCTTCGAGAACCTTGCAGATTAGGAGTCAGGACCGGTTCTGCTAATGTCCTGTATCAAATATAGGTCTTTATACGGGTTTCCTGTGTTCTAAACTTCATATTTCACTACTGGAACCAGTCCTGGAGGACCTAACCTACAAGGTTGGCGGGGTAAGAGCTCATTGTAAGGAGGCTGGTACTAGCGTAGATGGTCGGGGTGGATGGTGACAGCACAAAAAAATTTTCAAGTTTTACTATCGAGAAGTGGGCGTGCGTTGGAACGTAGATTTATTTTCCTTCAAAATGAGACCAAATTTACAAAAAATCTACGGAATTTATTATTATTTTTTTGAAGATTGAGGCCGTTAGGTGGCCAGGATTTTGGTACTTCCATCAAACCAGAAGGCCACTTAGTAAGGCCGTATATGAATATTCTTAGCCATCTAATAGCCCGTTTCGAAATATGTAGGTATACATTCATAGATTTCAAATTATCTCAAAAAATAATGCCTAAATTACAAAAGTTGTGTAAGCAAAATGCATTTCTTTTTAAAAAAATACATATAATGTGCAAGTTTCTGAACAGTCGCTCCACAATTGATAATTTTGCCCCCGTAGTCCCATAAATTTTCAAGACACACTTTCTTACAACCCCAGAACTGTTTTTCACCATAAAAACAATTGAAAATTTTGACCAATATCGTTGGGTTGACCGTAAGGTTTGGGACAATGATGAAGAACTAGCAGAAATGTGCTCAATTTTAGTAGAATCTCTGCCATATCGAGTGCAAATGCTTGTAAAAGCGAAAGGAGGTCACACCTTTTATTATATATATCAACTCTCATACTACTGACATGTTTATAATGTATTTCAACTTAGCATATAATAGTAGGTATAAGTTCATAAAAAATCCAATCTGTTTGCCCTTGATGAGAGTTTGTGATTAAGGTTTGATGTTGCGCCCTCCACTTTCACTCGATTTGAACTTGACCGAGCATTGTTGGAAACTCTAAAACAGACTCTATAATGTTGTCAAGCAAATCACATCAAAAGAAGAGGTATGGAAAGTGATTAAGTCGACTGCAGGCAAAATCCTTCAAATCAATTTAAAAAAAAATTGCAGACTCTACGGACAAAGTAATTCCATCTGTTTTACAAAGCAAAGGCTCCTACGTAAATGTTAAATTGTGTTTTTCTTATTAGGTTTCAAATAATAAAGGATTTGTCCATAAATAAACTTGATTGTTCCAATAATGGTTTTTCAACTGTTTACTAGATGGATTTTTCTTATGAAGTTTTTTTTTTTGCCAAATTAACCTAATACCGTTGTACACATGAATGTTGAACAAAATTCTCTAACATTGATATAATTTAAATGACTTTGAATACGGCGATCATTACTCAGAATGCACTTCAATTCAATATATAATTCAAATATCTCTTAGAACTGTCAGGCTTTTCCAATCAATAATTAATAATATATATCTAAACATTTTTTAAGCAAATTGCGTAGTAAAGGACGTAGGGAAGACTCATCGCGGGTCGCAGTATAGATTTAGTAGTCTTTCCTCGAGCGGCAGTCCTCGACCCCTGAGGCATCCAAGACTAGGCTAACAGTGCTTGTTCACAATCTGATTCACCGTAAGTCTTCTCTTCTGAAAAAACTGGCAATGAAATTCCCATTGCTGGAAAAATTGTTCAAAAGAAGACAGCAACGGTTATACCAATTCTCTTCCATGCGAAAATATTTTGTTTCTTTTTTTTTCAAGCACCTCAAGCTGTTTTTTCCATTACTTATGATGGCTCTGGATGCTGTGGCGATTGCCGTTTATTCTTTACTTCTTTCCCCCTGCACGTGTCATTGTTAGCGTCGTATCAGAAGCAGAATTTTTTCTAATGGTCGATCGGCTGAGAACTGGGGACTGCCTATATGAATGAGGTCGATCCTTTATCTAAAGTTCCACTGCTCTGTCTACGATCATCCATCGGACCTTCAGGCGGCTGTCAATCGAATTTGCTGTGGCCCTGCGTGAAGGAGAGCAGATTTCTGAATCCTTTTTGCTGCTTTTAATTAAGGCAACTATATACCTAAACGCTATTGGGTGTAAGTGGCAATTGCCTAATAAAACTAAACTACAAGCTATGGTCATGGAGAATTACTTTTACTATTTAAAATTTATCACAAACATGTGAAATTAAACGTAAGGGTACTTCTGCAGGATCCGGTATCCGGATGATGTCATATTATTTCAGGACTTTGAAATACCTGCCGTAACAGTTACAGTGACTAAGAAGAGGCTGCACGGCTGCGGATCTGTTAATACGCCACAGAAATCTTCAGCTGGTGAGTTCGGTGCGCTGTGATAACAGTGGTGTTTATTACCTCCACCAAAGAGGTTACCTATGTTTTGTTTTTGTCTGTCTCTTTTTCTGTCTGTCATCAAGATAATTCAAAAAGTAATGGACCGATTTGGACAAGATTTACAGGGATTGCTAGGTATGTTAGGAGGAACAGATGATTACCTTTTGGTGACGATCCGTCCATCCGTTTGTTTGTTTGTCTGCCTCATTTTTATCAATGCTATAACTCGAAAAACTGGGAACGGATTTTTTATGAAATTTAAATGAGTTGTTAGGTATTTTATGAAGTGTAGATGGCCAAATTTTTGTAACTATCCGATAGTTTGTTCGTTCGTTTGTCACTTTTTAGTATTATGCTTGTTAGCACAATAACTCAATAACAATGAATGTATCTTTATGAATGTCGTTGGAGTTGTTTGTAATGCTAAAAGGCATAAATTATCAAATTTTGAGGCTGATCGGTTGGTTCGTTTGTTAGTTTGACTCATGTTTGTCACAATTAATGCTCGTTAGCAGCATAACTCGAAAAGTGAAAAACGGATCTTCAAAAAAATACTGAAGCTGTTAACACTATTGAAGACCACTAATGATTATGTTTTGGTGTTGACACAAAGAAAATAATGGTCTCAGAACCAATTTCAATTTTTCGTAATGGTTATCTTGCTTGGCTGAGGTATGTGCTGTCAGAGTGCTCAGTAGTAATTATTAGATTGATATAATATTGACGAAACGGTATTACGTTGATGAAAATACAATAATGACAATAATGCTGTAAACTAAATCACTGAAGATAATAGTGACAAAATTCATTTTCTAGAGATAATTATCTCCTCGTTTTAATAAACACACCTATATGTTTAACTTACATATAGAGCAACCCGGTAGTTCTGGCCTTTAAGAAATGGCGCAATATTATTTGCACCAGAATCGTGACGCTTACCACGAATCGCCTTTTCATGCTTGCAACTGGCAGAGCTGCCGCTTCAAAATCAAGCAGTTAGGGCCACAGCGCATTTTTTTTTTTTCATCAGGGTAAATACAAGCGTGTAAAGCAAGGCCTAGCTTGTTCTGCATCTCACAGTTACCCCTTGTAAGTTTACTGACAAAGCTTAAGCGCCTCTTGGTATTTTGAAACCCAAGCAGCATGCAACGAACTCTCTCATTGGTGGTGCGTACAAAGGTTGCATCATAACGTTTTTCAGTTGGAATTACAAGGAGCAGAATTCCTGCCCAGGTTTTCTCTAAGAATGTATAGATATTGTAAGTAGTAAGCCAGTAATTCCTACTATATTGTAGCGTTAGTAAATCAGAGCCCTCGTCCCTGCTACGGAGGTGGCCGGAGCGCCATGAAGACTGAGAGAGTGACTCACAGCTACGAAAATTAATTTACCAGCATAGTTGACCATACCATGGTCCATTGTTCCATTGAAGCCACCATGTTACTATAAAATCCAATGTAGACGAGAAGCAAAAATTGCCAAATTGGTCCACCAGACGTACGGGGCGAAAAAGTTGCCTGAAGAGCGAATTCGGCAGGCTGGGTCTAGGCCAAGCTTTTTCCTCGCGTTCAAGCAATTCAGCCAACTTCAAGACCAATTTCCCTGTTAGGCATTTAGTAGTGCTGCCTGTATAACCTACATGTTCCCTAAAACTTTATATTGAATGGTTGTGATTCCATCTGTAATGTGAAAAGTACGAAATGAGTTTGTATATAGCTTAGAAGGATGGTAGCCAGCAGCAACGTACGTTTCGAAGTTTCATTTCTAAGCTTCAAGATTGTACAAAACACTTAGTCGCGGAATACAATATATAGGGAACAAAAACTGGCTGATATATATATATATATATATATATATATATATATATATATATGTAAATGACCAATTAAATTTATGAAGTCAATATTTTCAATTTCTATGCAACTTGTAAATACTTTACCGTTAATTATTGCAACAGCAAACACCTTTCTCTATTGCGTGTGCATTAGCATATCGCAAGATGAATGTATCACAAAAATTGTCCCATCGAAATCAGTGAAGATGTCGCTCGTCGGCGCACGTTTCAGGTTTTGTATAATACTAAGAATGACCGTCGTGTGTTTATATATAAACAAATAAATAAAGATATATATATNGCAGTCCTCGACCCCTGAGGCATCCAAGACTAGGCTAACAGTGCTTGTTCACAATCTGATTCACCGTAAGTCTTCTCTTCTGAAAAAACTGGCAATGAAATTCCCATTGCTGGAAAAATTGTTCAAAAGAAGACAGCAACGGTTATATCAATTCTCTTCCATGCGAAAATATTTTGTTTCTTTTTTTTTTCAAGCACCTCAAGCTGTTTTCTCCATTACTTATGATGGCTCTGGATGCTGTGGCAATTGCCGTTTATTCTTTACTTCTTTTAACATGCACGTGTCATTTTTAGCGTCGTATCAGAGGCAGAATTTTACTAATGGTCGATCGGCTAAGAACTGGGGACTGCCTATATGAATGAGGTCGATCTTCTATCTGAAGTTCCACGGCTCTGTCTACGATCATCCATCGGACCTTCAGGCGGCTGTCAATCGAATTTGCTGTGGCCCTGCGTGAAGAAGAGCAGATTTCTGAATTCTTTTTGCTGCTTATAATTGAAGCAACTATGTACCTAAGCGCTCTTAGGTGCAAGTGACAATTGCCTAAGAAAACTAAGCTACAAGCTATGGTCACGGAGAATTACTTTTACTATTTAAAGTTTATCACAAAAATGTGAATTTAAACGTAACGGGACTTCTGCAAGATTCGGTACCCGGATGATGTCATATTGTTTCAGGACTTTGATATACCTGCTGTAACAGTTACAGATTTAGCTCCTGGTGACTAAGAAGAGGCTGTAGGGCTGCGGATCAGTTTATACGCTACCGAAATCTTCAGCTGGTGAGTTCCATGAGCTGTGATAACAGTGGTCTTTATTACCCCGCCAAAGAGGTCATGTTTTCGTCATGGTGGTGCGCACACAGGTTGCACCAAAACGTTTTTCAGTTGGAAATACAAAGAGCAGAATTCCCGCACAGGTTTTCTCTAAGAATGTATAGATATTTTAAGTAGTAAGCCAGTAATTCGTACAATATTGTAACGTTAGTAATTCAGAGCCCTCGTCCATGTTACGGGGGTGGCCGGAGCGCCATGAAGACTCAGAGAGTGACTCACAACTACGAAAGTTAATTTCCTAGCATAGTTGACCATAGCATGGTCCATTGTTCAATTGAAGCCACCATGGTTCTACAAAACCCAATGCAGACGAGAAGCAAAAATTGCCGAAAGTAGCATTTTGGCAGAAATTGGTCCACCGGACGCGGCGAAAAAGTTGCCTGAAGAGCGAATTCGGCAGGAGGCGTCTAGGCCAATATTTTTCCTCGCGTTCAAGCAATTCAGTCAACTTCCAGACCAGTTTCCCTGTTATGCATTTAGTAGTGCTGCCTGTGTAACCTGCATTTTTCCTAAAACTTTATATCGAATGGTTGTGATTCCATCTGTAATGTGAAAAGTACGAAAAGAGTTTGTATTTAGTTTAGAAGGATGGTAGCCAGCAGCAACGTACGTTTCGAAGTTTCATTTCTAAGCTTCAAGATTGTACAAAACACTTAGTCGCCGAGTACAATATATAGGGAATAAAAACTGGATGATATATATATTTAAATGACCAATGAAATTTATAAAGTCAATATTCTCCATTTCTAAGCAACTTGTAAATATTTTACCGTTAATTATTGCAACAGCAAACACCTTTCTCTATTGCGTGTGCATTAGCATATCGCAAGATGAATGTATCACAAAATTGTCCCATCGAAATCAGTGAATATGTCGCTCGTCGGCGTACGTTTCAGGTTTTGTATAATACCAAGAATGACCGTCGTGTGTTTATATATAAATAAATGTATATATAGATATCGATTAGAAGCAGTTGATGAAATTTAGATACCCACGACGCGCGTTTTGCTGTTCTCCAGCTCATCAGATGGGAGAGCAAAGTTGTTAAATTTAGTTCTTGAATGCTTGCAAAATTTAGAGAGGTTACCATAGGAAGGCGTAACTATAATACCGGCTGTTCCAAATGTATAAATGAAATTTCAAATCAAGCAAATGTTTCGTCAATTTTCAACTATAGTCCACTGCGTTGACTCCAATTACTGCACGTTGCAGACTCGCAGATGTACCGATGGCGACAGTTTACAACCTATCGAAGGTAAAAGGATGGCACATCAGCATGGCAGTCTACGTGGTAAATACAAATCCCACAATTGGCGAAAACACACCGCACAATAGCTGAAAGTTAACTTGAAGCGTTGGTAGGCCTCTGATGATGGTAGAAAGATCTTCAAGATGCAGCATCCATATTAAACATTTGCAGTTTTCCGTCGCCTGCTGCACATAATATTATTGAATTAACTTGCCATGGCTTCTGAAATATTATTTTCTTGAGATGGCATAAATGTAAATATCGATTAGAAGCAGTTGAAGAAATTTAGATACCCACGACGCGCGTTTCGCTGTTTGAAGGAGAACAGCGAAACGCGCGTCGTGGGTTACGCATTTTTTCGCTTATAATTCTTAAAGAACTGTCGAATCATAGTATTTCAACACAAAGCGTTTTACACCTTACGTAATTTATAGAGCACATAGCATATTGCTATATGTGTTTAAAGAAGACTTTACTCTTGTATATTAGGCCTATATTAAGCTGAAGCCCGAAAGTCGTGTCTACACGTTCGGACGACGACCCAGTGTTGCCAGGTTGTCAAGGCGTAATATCGGTAGACCGGAGCCAAAATGTTTGTATTTTGCCAGATATATCTGTAGATCTAAATACTTTCACTAACGTGTCTTGTCTGGCATTTTTCTATAAATTATATTGCAGACCGTTTCGAACTCTGTGAGTAATACGGCCTTTGACAAACTATATCCATCAATCGATCATAGCTTGTAAAACATACCAGTATACGGTAGCCACATCCGACAAACACTCAGAACAGTGGCGTAACTCTTTATACCGGGTGTTCCTATATTCTTCTCACAAAATGAAAGCATAGGTTCCTTACGATAAAATAACCATATTTTACTTTATCGATGCATATCCGAAAATGTCTACTTTTAAAGGTACGTTGGCCTAAAGTTCAATAGTGCGATTCACTTAATCGGCGGACTACTGCTCTTTACTTCAGGTCTTGCCACTCGGATTGTACCGGTTTCACGCAGTCTCCGATGAATGGCTGCGAACGTTTAAGGAGATAGCACATGTCTGTTGGGAAACCTGTCACTGTATTCCGGCAGCTCTCCTGGAATTGCAGTTAGCCATGCCGTAAAACAGGTACATATCTGCTAATTCACTATTTGGTAGTTGGTTCATGGTCGTCTGACATCAGGTACGGTGCAGATCAGAGTGATCAATGTCAACAAATGACCGGTGTGCATCTTTATCTTCGCTGTATGTACAGCGCTGTAGTTCGCCGATTAAGTGAATCGTTCTACTGAATTTTAAGTCAACGACTTTTAAAAGTAGACATTTTGGGATATGCATCGATAGAGTAAGATATGGTTATTTTACCATAAGGAACCTATAATTTCATTTTGTGAAAAGAAATAGGAACACCCGGTATAAAGAGTTACGCCACTGTTCTGAGTGTTTGTCGGATGTGGCTACCGTATACTGGTCTGTTTTACAAGCTATAATCGATAGATGGGTGTAGATTGCCATAGGCGGTATCACTCACAGAGTTCGAAACGGTCTGTAATATAATTTATAGACATATGAAAGATAAGACACGTTAATGAAAGTATTTAGATTTACAGATAGTTCTCGCAAAATATAAACATTTTGGCTCCGGTCTACCGATATTACGCCTCGACAACCTGGCAACACTGGGTCGTCGTCCGAACGTGTAGACGCGACTTTCGGGCTTAAGCTTAATATAGGCCTAATATACAAGAGTAAACTCCTCTGCAAGCACATATAGCACTATGCTATGTGGGCCATGTAATAGGTAGGGGTGTAAAACGCTTTGTGTTGAAACACCGTAGTGCTCCGACTATTCGTTTACGAACTAGAGCATTCCGAGCGCGCATACCTCCGCCAAGCAATGCAACGGTTACGAAAATGTAAAATTAGTTCTAAGCAGCTATGATTTTCTCTGTATCAACACAAAATCTAATCATTTGTGCTCTTCAATAGTGTTAACAGCCTCAGTAATTTTTTTGATGATGCGTTCATAACTTTTGGGTTATACTGCTAACAAGCCTTATGACAAACATGAGTCAAACATAGAAACGAATGAACCGATCTGCACCAAAATTTGATGATTTATGCCGTTTAACATTACTAGGAACTCCTAAGAATTTCATAAAGCTACATTAATGATCTTTTTAGTTATTCTGCTAACAGCAATAAATTTAAAAACAGTGACAAAGGAACAAACAAACAATCGGATCGCAATAAAATTTTCTCATTTACTCTACATAATATGCCTAACAACTCATGTAAATTTCAAAAAAATTCGTCCATAACTTTTTGAGTTAGAGCATTGCAAAAAATGAGGCAGACAAACAAACAAACAAACCTAACAATCCCTGTAAATTTTTGTCAAATTCGGCCAATAACTTTTTGAGTTATCTTGATGACAGACAGACGGACAGATAAACCCGACGAAAACACAACTTTCTTGGCGGAGGTAATTATAAGCGGAAAACTGTGTAACACGGCCAGAGAAAACTATAGTAGGTTGTTATAGTGGCATTACTCATATTTTCACTGTCTCTTCAGCGTTGAAGTTTTTAATATTATTCCGACACACTACACTATTTGTTCTGGAGTTCAAGTTGATAGAAGTGCCATTTTTTCGGTAAATCCCCCACTAGCATATAAACTACTCTGCGGCTAAAGCAGAGCACTGTAAGAACATTTTATAGTTAGCGTTCCTGGCATATGACTTCAAACTTGAGATGCAGCGCATTATGTTGACTCAAATCACTAGTAAGTTCATTTGATGTTCGTTGGACTCTTAATATTCATTACCTCCGCCAAGGAGGTTGTTTTCGTCGGGATTATCTGTCTGTTTGTCTTTCTGTCTGTCTGTCATCAAGATAACTCGATAAGTTATGGACGGATTTGGGCGAAATTTGCAGGGATTGTTAGGTATGTTGAGCGGAAGAGATGATGAACTTTTGGTGAACATCCGTCCATCCGTTTGCTTGTTTGCCTTATTTTTCTCAATGCCGCAACTCAAAGACGTTATGGACGGATTTTGATGGAATTTACATGAGTTATTATGTATATTACGAAGAGTAAATGACAAAATTTTTGGAGTGATCTGATGGTTTATTCGTTAATTAGTCACTGTTTCTAAGTTTATACTTGTTAGCACAATAACTCAAAAAATTGTAAATGGATTTCTATGAAATTTACAGGAGTTATTATTATTGTTAAAAGATATAAATGATTAAATTTTGGTACAGATCGGTTCTTTGTATGTTTGTATGTTTGATTTATGTTTGTCATAATGTTTGTGAGCAGTATAACTCAAAAAGTTAAGAACGGATCTTAACGAAATTTGCATAAACTGTTAATGCCATCAAAAGGCACAAATGATTAGATCAAATTTGGAGTTGATTTAAAGAAAATCATGGTTTCAAAGCCAAATTAATTTTTTTTTTTTCATTACCGTTGCCTTGCTACTCGGAGGTGTGCGCTCTCAGAGTGCTCAAGTTGGCTGTGTGATTTTCACAAGAGATTAAAATGCGATTCAGAGTTGTATGTATTTGGGTAGATCCTAGTTGAGGAAATACATTTAGAGCATTTTTCCTGTTAGACATTTAGTGTACTTCAGGTGATATTTATCTTAACATCTACACTTCCGGTCATTCTTTCACTACAGGATGGCGCAGTTGGCGAAATCGGTGAAGTTTCTGCTCCTTCTCCTAGTTTTAGAAGAAGCATGTGGACATGAGTGCGTGGGTGCTGGCCAGCGAAATTTCTACATCGACGACAATGTTACTCTCAATCTCCTCATCAGAGCTGCGTCTGGTGTTGACCCTGTGAGGTCAAACCCACTTGCGGCCACTGATCCAGGGATCCGGGCAGAAATATTCCAGCCGGTGCGGTATCTTAGCCATACGGAAATTGTGCTCAACGAGTTTGTAAACACACCACGGGAAGAGTTACTTTGTGGCAGAATTAGCACAAATAACGTGCATACCTCTAGAATAACAGACTACCAAACATACCACAGAAGAAGGAATTCCTTAAAGACTGTCTCTTCGTCTGGAATTTCTCATTGGACGATAAATTTCGGAGAGTCAGTGGGGTTTGCGAACACGGATTCGGAAGAACAGAAGAAAATTCAAGAGTTTTTCAAGCAAACTAACGGGGAATTAATTCAAAAAAGCATCAGGTGCATCACGAAAAAACTATCTATGAATTCTTTTGTGACACCTGTGTTTACCAAAAATTTTTTAAACAGCCTGAGAAAAATAAATGAAGCTGCAAAAAATCCTCTTTCGGAAAGTAGCAAACGAATATTTGCAAAGTTTGTCAATGAATTCGGAACTCACTACCAAACAGCCACCGATTTCGGGTCACTCTTTGTTTTTGAGAAATTTTTCACCAACCAAACAGAAACAGAGAGACAAAAACATGAACGCAGCAAGTGTGCTGCTGAGGAATTCAATTCGGCCGTTTCTTTAGGAGCCACGTATGTTCAAGCGTTCACCTCAGCAAACACTTCAAGTGAATGTTCTAGTCCCGATACGTACGACAGAGTATTCTCTGCATTGGGGTTAAATAGAGTAACGTTCACATCGCTTGGAGCTCCTAGAGTCGCCGATACGAGCGAATGGGCAGTGCAAACTAGACTTAACCCTGTTGCTATTGGCTTTGAATTGAGACCTATATCTTTCTTGTTCAAAGAAGACTGGTTCAGTTCACTGATCATCGACAAGCATCAGAAGAAGAACGCTTTAAACGGCACAGCCATGTATGAATACTTTGAACACTACGCCACGCAGTATTGTAATGTAACACTTGGGAAAGACTGTGTTTTACCCACTGACTGTGGCTACAACGGCTTTTGCTCGCCGGGAGAGAAATGTGTCATCGATGACACAGAAGGTGGATACTCTTGTGGGAAAGGATGTAGGTATAGCGACAACTGCACCTCCTCCCAATTGTGCATCGACATAAGCAGTGAGGCTGGCTTCACTTGTGTCGTGCCTTGTGAGAATGTGACTGCAACCTGTGATGAAAACCAGCACTTCTGCCGTGAAAGGGTCGACAGTGCAGGAGGATATGAGTGTCTCAACTACTCCTCAGGTGATGAATTACATTTAGAACTCAGATGACTTTACCGTTACCTTAGCAGGCCTACTCCGAATTTCTGCAACTCATTTATGTCTCTTTCGTAGCAGCACGGGAAACTTTAGGCAGCAACAGTAAACCATCGAGGCTGAACTTGTCCTTCTCTTTAGACAGGTGCCCTGGCTTTGACCCGTTGATTCAAGTTTTAGGTGTTGTTCCCCATTCGATCACCTGTGATACTTTCAAGAATTTAATCTTACTCCTGGAAATGGAGATTTCAGTCGGATCACCATAAACGGGTTGGTTCTATAACAGCTGCAACCCGAGCCAGAGTGACGAAGCCTAAGTTCCTGTCTGCTGCACCGGGCAACTCAAGTCGAGTGGGCTTGGCCTAGATTGATGCTGATGATCCAGTCGAACTCGCCCTTGCTCCTGTAAGCGCCTGGAACAGAAAGCGCCGAGGCACAGGGAGGCCGTGAAACAGAGACTTCCGAAACATAAAAAAATGCAGCAACGTAGACAGCGTACAGGTCCGTCCGTCGGGCTCTGACAATGACCAGTTGATCAAAAAGGGGAGGGGGGCAAATCTTAATCGTTTATAGCATCTTAGCGAAAATGATTGTGTGTTAGTGATTCGTGGCCAATACCTTGCCCGATTATGGTTAGTTCAAAGATAATACTTGCACTTGGCACAATTATTTCTTCGTTTTCTATTACACACTGGCGGCATTACACGATAATACAATGGGCGTGTTCTCTCGGCTGGGTGTCCGCATGCGTTGCTGTGGCCGTTTGTCTAGCACTAAGGTGCACGGTCAGCCTAGATATTACCATTCCAAATTTGGAATGTCTGGAACTATTGCTGAGAATGTTTCCAAGCCAGTTGACGTATCGGCTAACGTATTAGTGAATCATTTATGATGCGTTCGATTGGGTAGTGAAATGCAATCTTCGAGGCCCGACTTGTCCAAAACTTGCAGCAGATACCAGCGCTTCGATCTGTTGAAATGAGGTTCAGCTATCGGTCCCGAGTCGATTATGCTGAAGACTTCCTGAAGCTCAATCTCGTACCTCAACTGCAGTTCTCGAGTAATACGGTGGTTCCTAATCACAGTTCACGTACTATAAAAGTTATGTCAGATTTGAGTGTTTGCGCCAAACCCCTGAAACGCTTAGAATTGTGACATCACACCAATACCGTGACTCCTGTTGCAGCGAAAATTTTTCAGTATTTCCACAACGGCGTGCCGTAATTGTGACGTCAGTATTTTGAAGGGTTCAAGGGCGTAGCGCAAAAACTAACATCTGACATAAGTATCTTCTCTAAATGAACGGTGTTCCTTATAATTTGATCACGGTTCAAAGCAGCGTCGAAGGCTTAATTTCAATGCCCAATCGAAAATGCCTTTAGTAGTAGGCTCGGTAGCGCTTGCGAGGACGCAGCACAATGTTGGGACGCTGAACAGCTTTAGACTAACCTAAAATTTGTCTGTTTCAGATTGTCGTAAGCCGGGCGGAACCTTGGCCTACTTTGGCGAAATCTACCAAGACTCCTTTTGTGAGGGAGTCGGGATCAATTGCACCTCTGCGGGACCGAAGGTTGTCTGTAAGTATACATTGTAATGTTGACTGCTGTAAGTATCAGCAATTGTTATTAATCCATTTCCCTCTGATATTATTCCAAAGTATTTGTAGCGATTCTGCCATCAGTATAAACGTAGAGTTACTTTAAACTTACTTTATAGCATACATATCCACGTTTTCGGTTGTGCAACCATCCACTATATAATAAAACACAGTTGTTGGTCGCTTGCTCTCTTGCTCCCTCCCTTGCTTGCTTAATTTCTCCAATGTTAGTAGGTCTCTCTGTCACGCAGTTAAGAGTTTAATAGGAGAAAATTCATGTACTGAAAAACAAGTTGAGATGCAATACAATTTCATCGCTTGGAGTACCGGTGACAAACATAGCCCTGGATCTCCGGCCTCTGGATCTCGGGCTCTGGATCCCCAGCCTGTGGATCCTTAGCCTCTGGATCCCCGCTTTCTTTGCTGAATGATATCGTAGTAGTTGAATCTTCACGCTGAGCAGACGCCTTTTTTTACTGAACTTACATCGCAACCAAATTTCGACCCTGGAGGTTCATCAATCAGTTGGTATCCACAATACGGTGAGCCCTGGGCATTTCCAGTGAATTCTTTTGACTGAACTATATTTTCTTAGTGCAGCTTAACGCTTAATCAATTCCAAGCTGATAATCACGCCTTATCATGCAGGGGGATATTTTGCTATCGCAAAACTCATGGTTGCAAGATCAGGCCAGCAGGTATGAGACCTATAATGCAGCAAAGCCAATACTGGGAACCGGTACAATTAAAAGCTCAATCACAAAATTTTTGCCGTCATTTTTGACGGCTAGGCCCTCTAGTACTACATAATAATATCGAATAGATAGCTAGCAGGAGACGGACCAACAAGCCCATTGCCAGAGAGCAGCCGGGACTTAAGTTCCGGCCATCTATAAACTATTGCCAATCATTCTGAATCAGGGAGATTTCTGAGGGTGAAATTAGACGAAGGCAAAAGTAGACTCGGGAAAGAAGTTGATCGTACCAGTAGAATCAATTGCTACTGATTCGGGAAGCTATGAAACGTTACGTTAGTTTTTCATGGCATGTATAATTGTATAAGGATTACGGCGCCTTAAAAACTTTTGCCGTTAAGCCTTTGGTATTCTTGGACAAGGAGTTCGTAACTCTGAAGGATGTTGCTCCCAAAGTCTGACGAGACGACTTTTAAAAGCATTGACCGACTCTGCACCGGCAACTTTGTAAGGTAGTCTATTCCAAATGCTCACTATGAAGTACTGGAAAAACTGCTGACTGAGAGTAATTCTTCAATCTTTTTGCTTGAGTTTGTGGCTGCTGCTTCGCAAGCGATGATTAACGTCTTTCAATGAGTTTTTTTCAGGGCACGCCGTTGAAGCCATTCAAATACTTGAATGCATTTATTAGTAGCCCCTCGTCAGTCGTCTTTGTTCGAGAGAGATGAGTCCCACTTCCTGTGGTCGACATTCGAATGGCCTGCTTCGCAAGCTGAGGTATCGATTTTGTCGCTTTCAGTTGGATTCCACTCTCCCCCATTTTATCGACATCGCTGCTGTTATGTGAAGATTAGAATTGAACTGCATAATTCTGGATGCGGCACACCAGTGCTTTCTGTAAAAACATTATGATATCCTTGGATTTGTACTCAAATTCCTGGTAATGAGACCCAGTTCTCTGCTTGCCCTTCCTCACACTTGTCAACTGTCGTGGATTATTCGTGATAAATATTCCCAGGTCGGGTTTTTGGGTGACGGCTGATAGCACTTTTAGGAATGGAACCTGCAAGCAGATACTCATTGACAGAGCTTAGTGGCAAGCATTCACCGAAAGCGGTTGTAAATAACAGGAGGGAAATATGAAAACTCTATTGATCACAAACCAGGACACTCAAAATGTAAAAAAAAAGTGGAGAATGACTTTCACGAAACGGCATGTCATGTTTACCAATACCGCTCTACGTATACACACACGAAAAATAAACCTATCACATATTGCCAGAAGAAACTTGTATTGTTACTAAGCAAATATTCTATAGTAACTGAACACCATTTCTGCTTCAGCTAAGTTAATTAAAGACATCGTTCAAAGCAAGGCTGGGCCACAGGGTTTGATTTCGTAGGGCCGCCTATTACCTCCGCCAAGGAGGTTAGGTTTTCGTTGGGTTTGTCTGTCAGGTTTGTGGCTTGTCTGTCTGTCACCAAGATAACTCAGAAAGTCATGGACGGATTTTGACGAAATTTACAGGGATTGTTAGATATGTTAGGAGGAACAGATGAAAAACTGCTGGTGAAGATCCGTTCATCCGTTTGTTTGTTTGTTTGTCTACAGCATTTTTCTCAATGTCATAACTCAAAAAGTTATGAACGGATTTTTATAAAATTTACATGAGTTGTTACGTATATCATACAGTTTTTGTGATGATATGTTTGTTCGTACGTATGTTTGTTGCTGTGTTTGACTGTATGTTTGTTAGCGCAATAACTCAATAAGTTTTGAGTGAATTTTTGTGAAACGTTAATACTACTAAAATGAACAAGTGATTAGATTTTAGAGTTGATACAAAAGAAATCATGGTATTAGAGCCAATTGAATTTTACGTTACCGTTGCCTCACTTGGCGGATATATGCGCTCTCAGAGTGCTCTAGTTTTTATTTTCTGTTGAGAGGATCAAGTTGCACTTCAAGAAAAAAAAAAACAGAGTGTTGAGACCTTGGATCTGTTGTACCCGCACATGACAGATCTTTCCTCCTATACTGTTTTCTTTGTTTGTTTCATGAGCAGTAAAATTATGCACGAACTTGCCATTCCCGCGGTTGTTTTGCTACCTGTCAATTACTACACTCATCTTTGGAAGACCATAGCAGTAGGTAAAGTACCTATGAGGTGCTTCGGTTAACGTATGAGTACGTACAATATTTCATACGCGCAATTTTGTTTATATATCTTCCTATCTTTTAGCCGTTCTGACACTTTTAATCCTAAGTTGGATTTGACAGATTAGACAAAAGCAACGGACAAAGCTGACACTACCCAGAGAGGAGTGCAAACAAAACCGTCAATGCGCTCTAGACTATTTTTATTGTTTTCATTAACACGGCTCGTGGAAATTCCACGGTTAATCAATGTTTTCACTTACCTTAGTTTGACCTAACGCAGAGCATCTAATTTAACTCACCCACTCTAAACTAAAGTCTACCGCTTATCCCTGTTTACCGTAACGCAGTCCGTCTACCTTGTGCCTCGTCTAACCTATATGAGCATTTTGATGTCACGTGCGAATCTCGCATTTGTTTTGCCAGCAAAGCATTTGCCCTTGTGGCATGATAGAAACAAAGAGGTAGGACGGTACTTTTTGTCCTGTGTATTTGCATGTTCTTTCTAAGCGCTCTGTTTGCCACAATTTACGGGCAATTTAGCCCTTCACAATGTAGCACGTTTAGGTTTTTATCTGCTTATTAGTTTTTCTCGCTGTAAAGGGACCCATTGATATCATATTTATCAGTAGTCCATCTTTTTTATCCATTGTTGGGTGAGATAGCTCGACCCCAACAGACTCGGCCAAATTCATCAGTCACAGTAGCGTAACCCTCTGTACCCAAGATATCATTTATCAGTGCAGTATATCAATTTTATTGCCAGGATTGTAATTATTCATATATTGGGGAGGCCGGCATACATACAAGTTGCCGTGAAAGAGAACATGAAAGTAAAGCACAAAATCCACAGTCAAATTCATTAATTTTTCAAAATGTTCAGGAAACAGGACATAACGTAAACTTGACGGAATTTCTATTCCTACAAAAAATGACACCTAACAATGCAGATTTCTAGAATCATGAATCACTCTATCTTGTCCAAATTCCTATAATAGATGTATTGCACTACCTTCTGAACATAAACCACTCGCCTACCATACATCATATTTCATCATAATTTAATTAATTATTTTTTCTTTCCGAACAGATTGACGTTCTATTTACGGTCATTGTGTATGTCTCTTGCTATTTAGATTTTGGCTGTACCCCGAAGACGAGTGTCACTTAGACTCCTAGAAGCTCAGCCCATAAAATCTTTGTTCAGCGATGTCTAAAAACTGGTCTTCTAAATCAAGATATGGTATTTATTTAGACATCGCGCGTTCGTTTCTAGCTATTACAACACCTCAGGAGGCTAACCTTCTCTTTTAGTAACTGGATTCTCCCGTCAAAACTTAATATTCGTTATGTGTTGTGTTTTCGCTGTCTACAAAGCAGATGTGCCACCTTTGAAGCCCTTGTACAGGAGGTTCCCTTCGCCCCGGTGCACCTGTAATGGATTTGGGGTCGGCGCAGCGGGCGATGTTTAAAAATTTGAAAAACATTTGCTTGTTTAAAAATACTGTTTGAAGCTTTGGAAAATTTGGTATCACAGCTACATCTTACTGTGTAGCCAGCTTAAATTTTAGCGAAATCTAATGTATTCAATTTCGACCATCTTCGATCCTCCCACCTGATCAGCTGAGGACAGCGAAACGTACGTCGTGGGCTACCAAATTTCTACTTATTGTTTCTCATCGTATTCTTCAATGTTTGATATTATGCCATTTCAAGAAAATACGTAAAAATTATTGTAATACATCGAATTTTTTTTCCCCTGAGCGTGCTTGCAAACACTCCTATGAATATTAACGCTAGTGATCAAGTCATTGCACCCGTGCAGCTGGGGCCACTCAGGAAACGTGCGGCCGTCCGTTCAGACACACTCGGGCGGGGTGTCTGCGTATCAGCTTGGATGCCCGCACGTACTGCTCGGCCCGCGAGTATTGCCTGTCGCTCGGTGGCGACCTCTACTCCGCCTCCTCTGCGGCTCAGGTGGACACTGTAAGAGCTTTCTTGAGAGCTTCGTACGTAGGTGAGTAGTGAGTAGTTCAAAATTCTTGATGCACCCAGCTATAACCTACTACTCTATCATCGAGTATTAACGTCTATGAATAATACACCACGTAAACCGCTTATCGTATTTTAATCACTAACAATAAAGTCAACTAATCATTAAATTTACAGTTTCGGAAGAAAGTATCCCATCATCAGGAAATTCAATTTTGAATCTACACCTCTAAATTAAAACAGCAATTATTTATCACTAATGTAGCTAGTTAGGGGAGCATATGTGTCGTCGGTTGAAGTCTAAAAAGCAAATAAACCAAGGTAGGTGAATAAGCCGAATGTCACCTCCTGTACAGTCAGCGGGCGTGTTGCTAATTGTGGACTGTGTGAAGCGGCACAGCCGAGGTCTCAAGGTTAAGGTTGGATTTTGTTTTGTGGATGTAGAGGGGCTCTAATGAATGTGAGGATTTGCAACTGGTTAGCTTGTTCCTCTAGATACACCTAAATGGTGGTCAGTTTGAAGTCACGTGGGCAGTCGTTCTCCAGTGCTACCGATGTACGAGGCATTGCCACCGCGGCAATTGTAACGATAGATAACACTGGACTAAAGTGGTATGAAAGGTTTGTCTTTAAATTTAAAAAGGGACCGTATGGTAAATGTGTTTTTGTACGAAAATTTTAAATTTATACGTGGGTAGGCTTCAGAGAGGAACATCTTCAAAGTGTTTGCTGCACTAAGAGATGCTTTGTTGTAGTACAGAAGAGAGTGAAACAAGTCTAATTTACGGACAGCGGGTTTGCTAATGCCTGGATCGAACAGTTTGTCTTAGGACAATTTGTTGTAATGGTCCAGCAAATGGTGTGGATAACCGTTATTTTCTAAGAAAGTTCGGAGAAAGTCAACTTCTTTTGAAAATTCAAGGTAGGAGGAAGACTAATGACATGGTCGAAATCGTAAATTTTTTATTGCATTGATTTTATATTGATCGTAGGAGTGACGAAAAAAACTTGTCCCAAGGCCTGAGAATGTGGGTTTTCTATAAACTTTAAGGGTCAGTGTTGAGTCTTGGCTAGTTATTGAAACATCTAGAGAAGCAAGAGAATTGTTTGATTGATTTTCGGCAAGCGAGTTTGATATTTGGGTATTTACTATTGATATGTTGCAGAAATGTATCAGAATCAGATTGATTGTTGAATGTGAGGAAGGTGCCTTCTACATAATGATTATAGTGGACCCGTATGAAGTCATGTGAGCAGTCGCTGACCCTATCTGTTACCAATTTTAGTCAGCCGTTGGAGCGCTAAGGCGAGACAAATTTGTACCACCCCATAATACTGCCCATAACTTGATCAATATCGGAGCTTTTTTCATCAGAGTCTCAAAGTCACTTATTCAACAATAATTATTATTCCATCTATTTATTGAAAAAAAATCATGGCTAAGAGTAGTTTCATTGTTAATTAAATTTGAATATGGGAAAATTTCAACGGCGCGTACAGGATGAATGCTCCAGCTGCACATCTGCAGCAGTTGTCATGCTTCCAAGGTACCTGTAGAAGCTACAGGCAACTGTACAGTGGCACTGCACTGATAAATAGTTGCAGCAGAGAACAGTTAGAATGGGTCAGATTTCAATTATTCAGCCTATTGTACTCTTCATGCTGATCTATTTGGGCAAGTCAATAATTGTACACTATACTAGGACTACAATTATGCATTAGGTATAACAGCGAATTACTTCCATAGCAGAGACGGTGTCAATGCTTTTGTTCTTACTGCAAACTATACATAGGCCATGTTGTGTGTTTAGATCATGATCTTTTACTTCAACGAGCTGAACGTAT
Source organism: Parhyale hawaiensis (assembly GCA_001587735.2). Taxonomy (NCBI): domain Eukaryota; kingdom Metazoa; phylum Arthropoda; class Malacostraca; order Amphipoda; family Hyalidae; genus Parhyale; species Parhyale hawaiensis. The sequence continues at coordinate 1,704,023 of LQNS02277097.1, read as the reverse complement.
TATTGCTGCTATTTTTCATTTCTAGTATTCTTTCTATTTTGTAGTAATCATTTCAAAAGTTCTTTTTCGTAAAGAAATCTACGAATGTACACAATTCAAACCGTGAGGAGCGTGTGTGCCACAGTACCTTAGTCCTTGCTTGCTGGTGGGCGACAAATAATACATAGCTGCTGCTGTGATGCTGCCTGACGTCGGTCCAGCAACGCGCGCTCACGGAAATTTTACCACTGAATTTTCTAAAATTGTGATATTTATCACGATTGTTGGCTATAGTGTGCGGGTATCTTGGAATTTTATTGATGCTTATGAGAAATTAGGAAAAGTCGCGGAAGTTTGGGCACTGAAAATAACTCAGAGTAGAACAGTAAACGAAAAACTGTGGAACGGTATAATTTGGTCTCGCCTTGGAGCAGATAGGATTAAGCCAAAGAGTTACATGATGGCATAGAAAAATATTTGCTTACAATGGGATGAGTGGGGACCCCATGGAAATTTCCTCTATTAGCTTGGACAGTCTATTGTTGATCACGAAGAAAGAATTCTTAATGGCAAAACTCAGTAAAGTTCTGAAGGTAGGTTTGTCCATCTTGTGAAATAGGTCCGTGCCATTAAAAACTTTGTTAGAGATAATGTCTGTAGTTTCATCAACGGGAATGTTGGTGAAATGAGAAGTGATGTCAAAGCTGGAGAAGTAGGCGTTGGGGCAATTGGAGGTTTTTGATACGGTCTCGAAATTCACATGAATTGCCAAAGCAAAGTATATATACTGAATAGTGGTTAAAGGTTCAAGTAATGGAACGAGAAATTTTGCAATAGGGTAGGACGGTGTTTTATAGGCAGCTAGAATTGGTCGAAAGGAGGTATCGGCTCTGCGTACCTTTGGAAGCCCGTACATGACTCCAGGGGAAGCACCTGAATTGCAAAGAGAACGGTAAATCGAATCAGTGACGATGCCTCTATTAATCAGTTCTTCAAAATCTATGGATTTTGCAGATAAATTTTAGTGTGAGTTTGAAAGGATCGGTATGAGAGTCATAAACTGTGAACTTGGTTGTATCGGCCTGGATTGCCAGGTGTTGGTGCAAATTGACAAACGGCAAATCTTGTTGTACGTGTTAGCTCTAGGAATGCTACTTATAAGAATGGATATCTCAGGGGGCTGTACCCCTAATTTTTGGGCACTGCATTCATAAATGCTTGCCCAAAAGTTTTCATGCTTTTTCGACGAAAGGTTGAGTAAATCATAAATATTTTAACTATTACTGTAAGATTTCCACTGAATGGTAACTTGATAATATATTTTGCGAAACTAAGACATATAGGCCTCTTGGGCCTCCGAAACCATCACGAACAGGTTGCGGGAGCGGCTAGTGACGAGCTTGTTGAATGCGTCGTCCACGTGCCTCCAGCTCTCCTTGATGGCCTTCCGAAGACTGTCTAATGTCCAATTGTAGCTGTAGCTCTCGTCGTTGACCTCCTTCACCATTCGCGACCAGATGGTGTAGGCTAGGGGGTTCAAGTCGGGCGAGGAGGGAGGGCGAATGGAAGATGGCCAGAACTCAATCAAATCCGAGATCAAAAATACGTCCGTTGACTAGGTCAGGAAGCAAAGAATGCAACGGGAGGACTCAATAGGACTGAAATAAAACTTAGCCGTGACCGCACGTACCAAATTTACATCACATCGACGAGTCGAAGTATTCGAGTGTGGGACCTCAGGTCTTCGTATGTTGTTTTCTTGAGCATATCACCGTATTTTTTCGATTTATTTCATTCAATCTCCCTCTCAAGACTGGCCAGCTACTTGAGCTGCAAAATATCGTAAAATGTTGTCGCCAAGTACAGAAAGTTCGAGCAATGGCTAACTGTTACTGTGGTTCCTCTCGCGTACAGAATAGGCTATATTGGTGCTTATATTTGTTGGTAAAGAATAAATATGTTCTGCAAAGAGCCCTGTGAACTGAATGTGAAGTGTAAATAAGGCTTCAATCAAGAAAAAATAAGTTAAATCAGGTGGCTGAAGGGGAAAAAATTGGCGCTATTGCTTTAAAAGTTTTCACCAGCCTGCACTGCAATTTTCTATATATAATTGCTAAATTAGTATATTTTATCTTAATTTATTTATACGCTAGTGATAAATTTCGCAATTTAATTAACCCTTTGCCTCCTGACGGCAGCATCAGATGCCACTCTCTATTTTCCCTATACAAAAGCTATGCATCATGTAAATTACCCAAGACACTCACCGCATCTGTAGTAGCCGATACAAAAAATACTGTTTTTGCAAGTAAAACTAAATTGTTTCTCATATATGTGTTAAACTAACCTATTTTTCATAAATTTAACAAAAAAGTGAAAAAATCTGAATTTCAGGAGACAAAGGGTTATGACTATTTTTCTGGTTAAATTAGTTAAAATACGCCCATTCTGCTCAGCCATGGAATCGTCGATGATGACGTCACTTATTGGTGCTAATTTCTCGTGAGTCCTCCCGTTACGCTCTTTGCTTCCTGGACTAGGTTGTATGGGAAGAGGCACCGTCTCGTTGAAAGGCACTGCTTTGAGGGTAATTCTTCCTTAGCCAAAGCAAGAAATGCTTTTTCAGCACTTTCTAGTAGACCACGATGTAGATCTCGTTCTCGGGTATGAAATCATGTATCTGTCGTTTTGTCTGTTGACTACGGCCTCCATGACGAAGAGCTTCTCGTCTGAGAAAATTTGAGTTCTTTATCCAGACCTTCGTGACTCTCGTACGATCAAACCTCCTCTAACCCTCTTATCAACTCTCTGCAGGTCTCTCATCCATAAGCTTCTTGGCGACAAGTCCTTCTTGACAATTCTTGGGTCCGTCTGGCGGCTGATAGGGAGGGTGCTGGACACCTTAGGGATTGTGGTTTTCGGGTTCTTGTTTATCAATTTTTGGGCCATCGTCCAAACCGTCCTCGGCCTGCTACTTCTTGATTTAATATCAAGACTCTGGTCAGCTTTGATGAAACTTTTGGTGACTTGGACACCTTGAGGTCCATCACGATAGCGACGGCCTTCTTGCCCCTATCAAAAGCTTACAGATGGCATTACGAGTCGCCTCATTACTTTGCTTGGCGGGCATTTTTAAGTGATCTGTTTATTTTGGTTTCTAGTGATTATCAAAAGAAACGCTTCGCTAAAGTTCCATCATCACCTGAAAACAATAGGGGCAATTAGTTATAAGGCGGGAAAACTACTGGGCCACCGTTTATGAAAAAAAAATGCTTCTCTTTTTCCTTTATCCGTGTTTTTCTTTCTTAAAAAATGCTATTGTTGTGGTGCACATAATGTTAATCGGTCAGGTATCCAACTTCTTGGTAGCAGTGTTTAACACACCGATATCTGAACTAATAGCAGCGCAACTAATGATTAAACTATATTTAATTGATTCGTTTTGTCACTGCTCACAATAAATGAAACCAAATTACATCAATAATAACTCGACTATATTTGATAGAATCGAGGAACTTTGAACAGCTTCCACTCATCTAAACATAATATTGCCGTATTTTAGGAATAATATTAACACGACTATAATATACTTCCGTCATATTTTATTGTCACTATAGTGACGTATACGTATACTGTAGCGTGATCATAAGGACAAGAGCTTGTCATGTTTAACCTTAGCCCTATTCAGAGCAACCATATTCGTTATAACGATACTGAGCTAATAAGTTTCTATTAATACATTTAAATGGCATTGTTTTGAACGCAACCGTATTTAACGCAAAGACACGTCCTCCAGCCATTTTAAATGACGCACTATTTCCCGCCTCCATTGCTACCTTAACCTTATTTACCTTAACTATATTTATGTCTGGGGTGGTTAAATATGTAAGATGGTAATAATAATATTTAGGGAAGTCATATATCGCTTGCCATCAATTGAGATAACTTGTATCAGTAATACAATACTTAAGAAAGCCCTATTCACTGCTACTGCATTTACCATTTCAGTAATCCGCACAGCCGTGTTTTACTCTGCTGTAATCCTCTAAACCATAATACTAGTTACCATACTGGACCCCTTTATGATTATCGAAACCTTATTTCGCGCAGCCGGATTTGACGCCACCCTAAACCTCTCAGTCTTTACTGTAACTAGCGCTTTGCATATTCCTACGTTTAGCATTACAATGTACCCAGATTACTTCGCCTTTCAGGGAACCGAGGGCTGTGGGTGGGAGTCCAGAAGGAGGACTTAGAATGGCGCTGGCTGCACAGCGGCAGGAGCCCCGGGCCCGCAGGTCGAGGCGACTGGCAAGACGACCAACCCAACGACGCTGACGCACATTGTGCCTACATCGGGTACGGCGGCGGTGGGCTGTACGACGGGATGTGCAGTGGTGAACGCCCAGCTGTCTGCATGCTGCCGCCCTAACCCATTATCTATTCCAGGCATCAAGCCTATTCTTATACACCTCGTAAAGCAGGGAATTGTTGCTATCAATATCGATTGCATTATTTATAGAATTTCAAAAGTTGTAACGGATCATGCGTTTCTGGCGTAGAAATATTGATTAATTATCAGGGGCAGTTGCATACGTTCTATGCAAGCTTCAAAGCTATTTCTTTACTCTCAAGAACATCCAGTCTGTCGAGAGGGGTCGTCAACCCGGTAATATCAAAGAAGTCTTTCTGAGGCGTTTTCAACGAGTCCCTCATCCACTGTAGCGTCCCAAAGCTGATTAATGACGAAATCGAAGGTCACCCAGGATATGTGTTTTTGTTTTCCAATTTTAACCACAAGAAGAACGAGTGACTAAGCAGAAGTATATATTGCAACATACAAGGGAGTAAGAAAACATCCATGTCTTATTAAAATTATTATTACTTTTTATACTTCCTAACCAGTTGGTGACTGAGTCACATATACTGTACGTGGCTCAGGGCACTCTGCTTGCCGACCTCTAGTGTAGACAGAGATGATTACCTGAGGAGCTTAGTTATCTCTTAACTGGAACAATGGGATTTTTTGGGCCAATAGGCAATCATAAATTGGAGAGCAGAAACAGTAACTGCTCCACTAGCGAGCTTGAACAGTTCGAACGGCTAGCAACTCTAAACTGCGACTTGACGCATAACTCTGACGCTGTTTTCTAGTTTATAAAGCCATGGCCCATTTGCAGATAACTTGTTACGAAGAAATTGGACACTCAGCTCTATCCTGCAGTGGCTGGTGCTAGGGCCGAATATCTCAGGGTGTGAGGAATTTTATTTCTTTCAGCTTCAGTAATTTTCCTGTGCGTCGCATTCAATATAGCGGCTCACAGTCTGTGGATTTTTTGGAGGATAATGAGTTCGAGAAAAAAGCCAAACTTGTGCAATATCGGAAGGATTTCATTGTTCAGTTATGTTGAGGTAGCACATATAATAGATTTAATGCAATAGATAGTTCAAAATAGATGAACCAACAGCCCCA
>LQNS02277097.1:1669560-1698471 GCA_001587735.2 Parhyale hawaiensis | reverse complement strand
GCCGTAATTGTGACGTCAGTATTTTGAAGGGTTCAAGGGCGTAGCGCAAAAACTAACATCTGACATAAGTATCTTCTCTAAATGAACGGTGTTCCTTATAATTTGATCACGGTTCAAAGCAGCGTCGAAGGCTTAATTTCAGATCCCAATCGAGACTGCCCTTATAGTAGTATAGCCTGGCTCGGCAGCGCTTGCGAGGACACAGCAGAATGTTGGACGCTGAGCAGCTTTAGACTAACCTAAAATTTGGCTCTTTCAGATTGTCGTAAGCCAGACGGAACCTTGGCCTATTTTGGCGAAATCTACCCAGACTCCTTTTGTGAGGGAGTCGGGATCAACTGCACCTCTGCGGGACCGAAAGTTGTCTGTAAGTATACATTTTCATGTTGACTGCTCTGAGTATCAACAAATGTTATTGATCCATTTCCCTCTTCCAATGTATTTGGAGCGATTCTGCCCTCAGTATAAACGTAGAGTTACTTTAAACTTACCTTATTGCATACATATCCATGTTTTCGGTTGTGCAACCATCCACTATATAATAAAAATACAGTTGTTGGTCGCTTGCTCTCTTGCTCCCTTGCTCCCTCTCTTGCTTGCTTGATTTCTCCAATGTTGGTCCGTCTCTCTGTGACGCAGTTAAGAGTTTAATTGGAGAAAATTCATGTACTGAAAAAACAAGTTGAGATACAATACAATTTCAGCGCTTGGAGTACTGGTGACAAACATAGCCCTGGATCTCCGGCCTATGGTACCCAGGCTCTGGATCCCCAGCCTCTGGATCCCCGCTTTCATTGCTGAATGATATCGTAGTAGTTCAATCTTCACGCTGAGCAGACGCCTTTTTATACTGAATTTACATCGCAGCCAAATTTCGACCCTGGAGGTTCATCAATCAGTTGGTATCCACAATTCGGTGAGCCCTGGGCATTTCCAGTGAATTCTTTTCACTGAACTATATTTTCTTGGTGCAGCTCAACTGAACTATATTTTCTTGGTGCAGCTCAAGGAGCTTCAATAGGGAAGGAGGGAGCCTTGTGGCCCAGTTACAGACTTGCTAGCGAGTTAACCAGATCTCTTATGGCTGTGAGACGCTCATTGGTGGAAAAGACGGGGAAGCACTGAGTTTCACGGGGGAGCAGCAGACGAACCGAGTGTCTGATATGCGATTGGTGCTTACGCAACTGGCTGCAGCCATAAGAGACTCTTTACTGACATGCGATTGGTGCACACGACAACTGGCTAACAGCCATAAGAGACTCTTGAGCTTCAACGGGCTAGGCTACTGGCTCCCTCCTTCTCTATACAAGCTCCTTGGTGCAGCTTAACGCTTAATCAATTCCAAGCTGATATTCACTCCTTATCATGCAGGGGGATATTTTGTTATCGCAAAACTCATGGCTGCACAGCTTGCGTTTCACTAATGGAAGATCAGGCCTGCAGGTTTGAGACCGATAATACAGCAAAACCAATACTGGGAACAAGTACAATAAAAAGTTCAATCACAAAATTTTGTCATTTTTGACGGCTAGGCCCTCTAGTACTACATCATAATATCGAATAGATAGCTAGCAGAAGACGGACCAACAGGCCCATTGCCAGAGAGCAGTCGGGACTTAAGTTCCGGCCCTCTATAAACTATTGCCAATAATTCTGAATCAAGGAGATTTCTGAGGGTGAAATTAGACGAAGGCAAAAGCAGACTCGGGAAAGAAGTTGATCGTACCAGTAGAATCAGTTGCTTCTGATTCGGGAAGCTATGAGACGTTACGTTAGTTTTTCATGGCATGCATAATTGTATAAGGATTACGGCGCCTTAAAAACTTTTGCCAATAAGCCTTTGGTATTCTTGGACAAGGAGTTCGTAACTCTGAAGGATGTTGCTCCCAAAGTCTGACGAGACGACTTTTAAAAGTATTGACCGACTCTGCACCGACAACTTCGTAAGGTAGTCTATTCCAAATGTTCACTATGAAGTACTGGAAAAACTGCTGACTGCATAAGAGTAGTTCTTCGATCTCTTTGCTTGAGTTTGTGGCCGCTGCTTCGCAAGCGATGATTAACGTCCTTCAATGAGTTTCTTTCAGGGCACGCCGTTGAAGCCGATCAAATACTTGAATGCTTTTATTAGTGGCCTCTCTCAGTTGTCTTTGTTCGAGAGAGATGAGTCCCCCTTCCTGTGGTCGACATTCGAATGGTTTGCTTCGCAAGCTGAGGTATCAGTTATATCGCTTTTCGTTGGATTCCCCCCCCCCCATTTTATCGACTTCGCTGCTCTTATGTGAAGATTAGAATTGAACTGCAAATTCTAGATGCGGCGCACTAGTGCTTTCTGTAGAAAACAATTATGATGTCCTTGGATTTGTACTCAAAATTCCTGGTAATGAGACCCAGTACTCTGCTTGCCCTTCCTCACACTTGTCAAATGTTGTAGATTATTCGTGATAATTATTCCCAGGTCGGGTTGTTGGGTGACGGCTGATAGCAATCTCAGGAATGGAACCTGCAAGCAGATACTCATTGACAGAGCTTAGTGGCAAGCATTCACCGAAAGCGGTTGTAAATAACAGGAGGGAAATATGAAAACTCTATTGATCACGAACCAGGCCACTCAAAATGTAAAAAAAAGTGGAGAACTGACTTTCACGAAACGGCATGTCGTGTTTACCAATACCGCTCTACGTATACACACACGAAAAATAAACCTATCACATATTGCCAGAAGAAACTTGTATTGTTACTAAGCAAATATTTTATTGTAACTGAACACCTTTTCTGCTTCAGCTAAGGTAATTCAAGACATCGTTCAAAAAAGCAAGGCTGGGCCACAGGGTTTCATTTTGTAGGGCCGCCTATTACCTCCGCCAAGGAGGTTAGGTTTTCGTTGGGTTTGTCTGTCCGTTTGTGTGCTTGTCTGTCTGTCACCAAGATAACTGAGAAAATCATGGACGGATTTTGACGAAATTTACAGGGATTGTTAGGTATGTTAGACGGAACAGATGATTAACTGTTGGTGAAGATCCGTTCATCCGTTTGTTTGTTTGTTTCTCTACCTCATTTTTCTCAATGTCATAATTCAAAAAGTTATGGACGGATTTTTATAAAATTTACATGAGTTGTTACGTATATCATACAGTTTTTGTGATGATATGTTTGTTCGTACGTATGTTTGTTGCTGTGTTTGACTGTATGTTTGTTAGCGCAATAACTCAAAGAGTTTTGAGTGAATTTTTGTGAAACGTGCAGGAATTGTTAGTTGTTTTAAAAGACATAAATGATACAATTTTGGTGCAGAGCGCTGATTTGTTTCTATGTTTGAGTTGTGTTTGTCATAATGTTTGTTATACAATAACTCAAGAACCTTTGAATTTATCCTTATGAAATTTACAGAAGTTGTTAGTAATGTTAAAAGATACAAATGATTAAATTTTAGTGCAAAATCGGTTGGTTCGTTTCTATGTTTGATTTATGTTTGTCGTCATGTTTGTTAGCAGCGTAACTCAGACAGTTATGAAAGGTTCCTGAAAAAATTGCAGAAGCTGTTAATACTATTAAAATGAACAAGTGATTAGATTTTAGAGTTGATACAAAAGAAATCATGGCATCAGAGTCAATTGAATTTTACGTTACCGTTGCCTCACTTGGCGGATATATACGCTCTCAGAGTGCTCTAGTTTTTATTTTCTGTTCAAGTTGCACTTCAAGAAAAAAAAAAAGAGTGTTGAGACCTTGGATCTGTTGTACCCGCACATGACAGATCTTTCCTCCTGTACTGCTTTCTTTGTTTGTTTCATGAGCTGTATAATTATGCACGAACTTGCCATTCCCGCGGTTGTTTTGCTACCTGTCTATTCCTACACTCATCTTTGGAAGACCATTGCAGTAGGTAAAGTACCTATGAGGTGCTTCGGTTAACGTATGAGTACGTACAATATTTCATACGCCCAATTTTGATTGCAAGCAAGTATATACATATTTTTATATATCTTCCTATCTTTTAGCCGTTCTGACACTTTTAATCCTAAGCTGGATTTGACAGATTAGACAAAAGCAACGGACAAAGCTGACACTACCCAGAGAGGAGTGCAAACATAACCGTCAATGCGCTCTAGACTATTTTTATTGTTTTCATTAACAGGGATCGTGGAAATTCCACAGTTAAATAATGTTTTCACTTACTTTAGTTTGACCTAATGCAGAGCATTAATTTAACTCACCCACTCTAAATTAATACCGCTTATCACTGTTTACCGTTACGCAGCCCGTCTACCTTGTGCCTCGTCTAACCTCTATGAGCATTTTGATGTCACATGCGAATCTCGCATTTGTTTTGCCAGCAAAGCATTTGCACTTGTGGCATGATAGAAACACAGTGGTTGGACGGTACTTTTTGTCCTGTGTATTTGCATGTGCTTTCTAAGCGCTCTGTTTGCTACAATTTACGGGCAATTTTGCCCTTCACAATGTAGCACGTTTAGGTTTTTATCTGCTTATCGGTTTTTCTCACTGTGAAGGGACCCATTGATATCATATTTATCAGTAGTCCATCTTTTTTATCCATTGTTGGGTGAGATAGCTCGACCCCAACAGACTCGGCAAAATTCATCAGTCACAGTAGCGTAACCCTCTGTACCCGAGATATCATTCACCAGTGCAGTATATCAATTTTATTGCCAGGATTGTAATTATTCATATATTGGGGAGGCCGGCATACATAGAAGTTGCCGTGAAAGAGAACATGAAAGCAAAGCACAAAATCCACAGCCAAATTCATTAGTTTTTCAAAATGTTCAGGAACAGGACATAACGTAACTTGACGCAATTTCTATTCCTGCAAAAATGACAACGCCTAACAACGCAGATTTCTCGGATCATGAATCACTCTATCATGTCCAAATTCCTATAATAGATCTATTGCGCTTCCTTCTGAATATAAACCACTTGCCCTCCATACATCATCTTTCATCATAATTTAATTAATTATTGTTTCTTTCCGAACAGATTAGCGTTCTATTTACGGACAATGTGTATATCTCTTGCTGTTTGAATTTCGGCTGTACCCCGAAGACGAGTGTCAATTAGACTCCTAGAAGCTCAGCCCATAAAATCATTGTTCAGCGATGTCTAAGAACTGGTCTTCTAAATCAAGATATCGTATTTATTTAGAAATCGGGCGTTCGTTTCTAGCTATTACAATACCTCAAGAGGCCTACCTTTGCTTTTAATAACTGGATTCTCCCGTCAAGATTTAATATTCGTTATGCGTTGTGTTTTCGCCGTCTACAATGCAGATGTACCACCTTTGAAGCCCTTGCACAGGAGGTTCCATTCGCCCCGGTGCATCTGTATTGGATTTGGGGTCGGCGCAGCGGACGATATTTAAAAATTTTAAAAATATTTTCTTGTTTAAAAATTCTATTTGAAGATTTGGAAAATTCGGTATCACAGATACATCTTACTATGTTAACCAGCCTAAATTTCAGCAAAATCTAATGTATTCAATTTCGACCATCTTCGATCCTCCCAAGGAGCTTGTATAGAGAAGGAGGGAGCCAGTAGCCTAGCTCGTTGAAGCTCAAGAGTCTCTTATGGCTGTCAGCCAGTCATCGGATGCACCAATCGCATATCAGTAAAGAGTCTCTTATGGCTGCAGCCAGTCGCGTATGCACCAATCGCATATGAGTTTCTCGGTTTGTCTGCTGCTCCCTCGTGAAACTCACTGCTCCCCGTTACATCCACCAATGAGATCTCACAGCCATAAGAGATCTGGTTGACTCACTGACGAGTCTGCATTTGGGCCGCAGGGCTCCCTCCTTCTCTATAGAAGCTCCTTGGATCCTCCCACCTGATGAGCTGAGGACAGCGAAACGTACGTCGTGGGCAACCAAATTTCTACTTAAGTGTTTCTCATCGTATTCTTCAATAATTGGTATAATGCCATTTCAAGAAAATACGTAAAAATTATTCTAATACTTCGTAATTATTCCCCTGAGCGTGCTTGCAAACACTCCTATGAGTATTAACGCTGGTGATCAAGTCATTGCACCCGTGCAGCTGGGGCCACTCAGGAAACATGCGGCCATCCGTTCAGACACACTCGGGCGGGGTGTCTGCGTATCAGCTTGGATGCCCGCACGTACTGCTCGGCCCGCGAGTATTGCCTGTCGCTCGGTGGCGACCTCTACTCCGCCTCCTCTGCGGCTCAGGTGGACACTTTAAGAGCTTTCTTGAGAGCTTCGTACGTAGGTGAGTAGTGAGTAGTTCAAATCTTGATGCATCCAGCTATAACCTGCTACTCTTTCATCGAATATCAACGTCTAATGAAATAATACTCCACGTAAACCGCTTATCGTATTTCAATCACTAAGAATAAAGTCAACTTATGATTAAATTTACCGTTTCGGAAGAAAGTATCCCATCATCAGAAATTCAAATTTGAATCCACACCTCTAAAATAAAACAGCAATTATTTATTTCTAATCTAGCTAGTTAGGGGAGCATAAGTGTTGTCGGTTGAAGTCTAAAAAGAGAATGAACCAAGGTAGGTGAATAAGCCGAATGTCACCTCCTGTACAGTCAGCGGGCGTGTTGCTAATTGTGGACTGGGTGAAGCGGCACAGCCGAGGTCACAAGGTTAAGGTTGGATTTTGTTCTGTGGATGTAGAGGGACTCTAATGTTAGTTCTATTGGATTAGAAGAGTCTAAGATAGAGAAGTCATTCCTGCTGATGGGATGGTTGTTTTGCTCAGTGTGTAGGCGGGGAGCTGAATGTGAGGAATTTGCAACTGGTAAGCCTGTTCCTCTAGATACACCTAAATGGTGGTCAGTTTGAAGTCACGTGGGCAGTCGTTCTCCAGTGCTACCGATATACGAGGCATTGCAACCGCGGCAATTGTAACGATAGATAACACTGGACAAAAGTGGTGTGGAAGGTTTGTCTTTAAATTTAAAAAGGGACCGTAGGGTAAATGTGTTTTTGTATGAAAATTTAAAGTTTATATGTGGGTAGGCTTCAGAGAGGAACATCTTCAAAGTGTTTGCTGCACTAAGAGATGCTTTGTTGTAGTACAGAAAAGAGTGAAACAAGTCTAATTTACGGACAGCGGGTTTGCTAATGCCTGGATCGAACAGTTTGTCTTGGGACAATTTGCAGTAATGGTCCAGAAAATGGTGTGGATAACCGTTATTTTCTAAGAATGTTCGGAGAAAATCAACTCCTTTTGAAAATTCAAGGTAGGAGGAAGACTAATGGCATGGTCGAAATCGTAAATTTTTTATTGCATTGATTTTAAATTGATCGTAAGAATGACGGAAAAAATTTGTCCCAAGGCCTGAGAATGTGGGTTTTCTATAAACTCCAAGGGTCAGTGTTGAGTCTTGGTTAGTTATTGAAACATCTAGAAAAGCAAGAGAATTGTTTGATTGATTTTCGTCAAGCGAGTTTGATATTTGGGTATTTACTATTGATATATTAGAGAAATGTATCAGAATCAGATTGATTGTTGAATATGAGGAAGGTGCCATCTACATAATGATTATAGTGGACCAGTTTGAAGTCATGTCGGCAGTCGCTAACCCTATCCGTTAACAATTTTAGTCAGCCGCTGGAGCGCTAAGGCGAGACAAATTTGTGCCACCCCCTAATAATGCCCATAACTTAATCAATATCGGAGCTTTTTTCATCAGAGTCTCAAAGTCACTTATTCAACAATTATTCTATCTATTTATTAAAAAAAATCATGGCTAAGAGTAGTTTCATTGTTAATTAAATTTGAATAAGGAAAAATTCTTCGGCGCGTACAGAGTGAATGCTCCAGCTCCATATCTGCAGCAGTTCTCATGCTTCCAAGGTACCTGTAGAAGCTGCAGGCAACTGTACAGTGGCACTGCACTGATAAATAGTTGCAGCAGAGAACAGTTAGAATGGGTCAAATTTCAATTATTCAGCCTATTGTACTCTTCATGCTGATCTATTTGGGCTAGTCAATTGTACACTAAACTAGGACTACGATTATGCATTAGGTATAACGGTGAATTACTTCTATAGCAGCGACGGTGTCAATGCTTTTGTTCTTACTGCAAACTATACATAGGCCATGTTGTAAGTTTAGATCATGATCTGTTACTTCAACGAGCTGAACGCATTATTGCTGCTATTTTTCATTTCTAGCCTTCTTTCTATTTTGTAGTAATCATTTCAAAAGTTCTTTTTCGTAAAGAAATCTACGAATGTACACCATTCAAACAACGAGGAGCGCATGTGCCACATTATCTTAGTCCTTGCTTGCTGGTGGGGGAAACAAATGGCAAATCTTGTTCTATGTGTTAGCTCTAGGAATGCTACTTATAAGAATGGATATCTTAGAGGGCTGTGCCCCTAATTTTTAGGCACTGCATTCATAAATGGTTGCCCAAAAGTTTTCACACTTTTTAGACGGAAGGTTGAATAAATCATAAATATTTTTAATATTAGTAAGATTTCCACAGAATGGTAACTTGATAATATATTTTTGCAAAACTAAGACATATAGGCCTCTTGGGCCTCCGAAACCATCACGACCCGGTTGCGGGAGCTGCAGGTGACGAGCTTGATGAATGCGTCGTCCACGTGTCTCCAGCTCTCCTTGATGGCCTTCCGAAGACTGTCCAATGTCCTTGTAGCTGTAGCTGTCGGCGTTGACCTCCTTCACAATTCGCGACCAGATGGTGTAGACTAGGGGGTTCAAGTCGGGCGAGGAGGGAGGGCGAATGGAAGATGGCCAGAACTCAAATCCGAGATCAAAAATAAGTGCGTTGACTTGGTCAGGAAGCAAAGAATGCAACGGAAGGACTCAATAGGACTAAAATAAAACTTAGCCGTGACCGCACGTAGGAAATTTACATCACATCGACGAGTCGAAGTATTCGAGTGTGGGACCTCAGGCCTTCGTATGTTGTTTTCTTGAGCATATCACCGTATTTTTTCGATTTATTTCATTCAATTCTCCCTCTCAAGACTGGCCAGCTACTTGAGCTGCAAAATATCGTAAAATGTTGTCGCCAAGTACAGAAAGTACGAGCAATAGGCAAACTGTTACTGTGGTGTCTCTCGCGTACAGAATTGGCTATATTGGTGCTTATATATGTTGGTAAAGAATAAATATGTTCTGCAAAGAGCACTGTGAACTGAATATGAAGTATAAATAAGGCTTCAATCAAAAAAAAAAAAAGTTAAATCAGGTGGCTGAAGGGGAACAAAGTCGGCGCTATTGCTTTAAAAGTTTTCACCAGCCTGCACTGGAATTTTCTATAGATAATTGTTAAATTAGTATATTTTATCTTAATTTATATATACGCTAGTGATAAATTTCGCAATTTAAGACGATTTTTCTGGTTAAATTAGTTAAAATACGCCCATTCTGCTCAGCCATGGAATCGTCGATGATGACGTCACTTTTTGGTGCTAAATTCTCGTGAGTCCTCCCGTTACGCTCTTTGTTCCTGGACCAGGTTGTATGGGAAGAGGCACCGTTTCGTTGACAGGCACTGCCATGAGGGTATTTCTTCCTTAGCCAAAGCAAGAAATGCTTTTTCAGCACTTTCTAGTAGACCACGATGTAGATCTCGTTCTCGGGTATGAAATCATGTAGCTACCTGTGGTTTTGTCTGTTGACTACGGCCTCCATGACGAAGAGCTTCTCGTCTGAGAAAATTTGAGTTCTTTATCCAGACCTTCGTGACTCTCGTACGATCAAACCTCCTCTAACCCTCTTACCAACTCTCTGCAGGTCTCTCATCCATAAGCTTCTTGGCGACAAGTCCTTCTTGACAATTCTTGGGTCCGTCTGGCGGCTGATAGCGAGGGTGCTGAACACCTTAGAGATTGTGGTCTTCGGGTTCTTGTTGATTAATTTTAGGCCATCGTCCGCACTGTCCTCGGCCTTCTACTTCTTGATTTAATGTCAAGACTCTGGTCAGCTTTGATGAAACTTTTGGTGACTTGGACACCTAGAGGTCCATCAAGATATCGACGGCCTTCTTGCCCCCTAGCAAGAGCTTACAGATGGCCTTACGAGTCGCCTCATTACTTTGCTTGGCGGGCATTTTTAAGCGATCTGTTTATTTTGGTTTCTAGTGATTATAAAAAAATGCTTCGCTAAAGTTCCATCATGACCTGAAAACAATAGGGGCAATTAATTATAAGGCGGGAAAACTACTAGGCGACCGTTTATGAAAAATATGCTTCCCTTCTTCCTTTATTCGTGTTTTTCTTTCTTACAAAAATACTATTGTTATGATGCACATAATGTTAATCGGTCAGGTATCCAACTTCTTGGTAGTAGTGTTTAGCAGACAGATATGAGTACTAATAGCAGCACAACTAATTATTAAACTGTATTCAGTTGATTCATTTTGTCACCGATCACTAAAATTGAATCCAAATGACATCAATAATAACTCGACTATATTTGATAGAATCGAGGAACTTTGAACAGCTTTCACTCATCTAAACATAATATTGCCCCATTTTAGGAACAATATTAACACGACTATAATATACTTCCGTCATATTTTATTGTCACTACGTATAATGTAGCATGATCATAAAGACAAGAGCTTGTCATGTTTAACCTTAACATATGTACTGATACCATATTCACAGTAACCATATTTGTCATAACGATACTGAGCTAATAAGTTTCTATTAATACATTTGATAGCATTGTGTGGAACGTAGCTGTATTTAACGCAGAGACACGTCCTTCAGCCATATTAAATGACGCACTATTTCCCGCCTCCATCGCTACCTCTACTTTATTTAGCTTAACTATATTTATGTCTGGGATGGTTAAATTTGTAAGATAATAATAATAATAATATTTACGGAAGCCATATTTCGCTCGCCATCAATTGAGTTAACTTGTATCAGTAATACAATACTTAAGAAAGCCCCATTCACTGCTACTGTATTTACCATTTAAGTAATCCGCGCAGCCATGTTTTATTCTGCTGCTGTAATCCTCTAAACCATAATAATACTAACCATACGGGACCCTTTTAATGATTATCGAAACCTTATTTCGTGCAGCCGGATTTGACGGCTCCCTAAACCTCTCAGTCTTTACTGTAACTATCGCTTTGCATATTCCTACGTTTAGCATTACAATGTACCCAGATTACTTCGCGTTTCAGGGAACCGAGGGCTGTGGGTGGGAGTCCAAAAGGAAGACGGAGACTGGCGCTGGCTGCACAGCGGCAGGAGCCCCGGGCCCGCAGGTCGAGGCGACTGGCAAGACGACCAACCCAACGACGCTGACGCATATTGTGGCTACATCGGATACGGCGGTGGTGGGCTGTACGACGGGCTGTGCAGTGGTGAACGCCCAGCTGTCTGCATGCTGCCGCTCTAACCCATTATCTATTCCGGGCATCAAGCCCATTCTTATACACCTCGTAAAGCAGGGAGTTGCTGCTACCAACATCGATTGTATTATCTCTAGAATTTCAAAAGTTGTAACGTTTCTGACGTAGAAATATGATCAATTATCAGGTGCAGTTGCATATGTTCTATGTAAGCATCAAAGTTATTTATTTACTCTTAAGAAAGTCCAGTCTGTCGGGAGGGGTCGGCAACCCTTCAATATCAAAGAAGTCATTCTGAGGCGTTTTCAACGAGTCCCTCATCCATGTAGCCACAAAGCCAATCAATGACGAAATCGAAGGTCACCCAGAATATGTGTTTTTGTTTTCCAATTTTAACCACGAGAAGAACGAGTGACTAAGCCGAAGCATATATTGCAACATACAATGGAGTAAGAAAGCATTCACGTTTTATTAAAATTATCTTACTTTTTATACTTCCTAAGCAGTTGGTGACTGAGTCACATATACTGTACGTGGCTCCGGGCACTCTGCTTGCCGACCTCTAGTGTAGACAGAGAGGATTACCTGAGGAGCTTACTTTTCTCTTAACTGGAACAATGGGAATATTTAGGCTAATAGGCAATCATAAATTGGAAAGCAGAAACAGTAACTGCTCCACTAGCGAGCTTGAACAGTTCGAACGGCTAGCAACTCTAGACACCGGCTTGACGCATAACTCTGACGCTGTTTTCTAGCTTATAAAGCCATAGCCCATTTGCAGAGAACTTGTTACGAAGAAATTGGACACTCAGCTTTATCCTGCAGTGGCTGGTGCTAGGGCCGAACATCTGAGGGTGTGAGGAATTTTATTTCTTTCCACTTCAGTAATTTTCCTGTGCGTCGCATTCAATATAGTGATCGCTATAGCAGCTCACAGTCTGTGGATTTTTTGGAGGCAGATGAGTTCGAGAAAAAAGCCAAACTTGTGCAATATCGGAAGGATTTCATTGTTCAGTTATGTTGAGGTAGCACATATAATAGATTTAATGCAATAGATAGTTCAAAATAGATGAACAAACAGCCCCATTCCTCGAGAGGAGCTGTGCACGGATGTTTAAAAGTTCGCCAAGTATGCGTAAAGTTACGGCTCAATTTCAAACGTAAGTGACTACGTTAACGTTTCTCTGCGTCAATCGTACGTTGAGATGTTCACAGCAGTTTTAAGTGAACGTAAAGGCTTCTACGAGTGCATGCTGAAAAATTGCCGTGAGGCTCGCTCAGCCAATAGGAAAGCGATTTACAAATGCAGGTAAAGCGCGCTTTGTAAACATTGGAGCAACAGCTGATCGGTGTCTGTGTGTGCGAAACCCATGTTGATACTCTTGTTTCCGCTCTATCTCTCGTTCCTTGGGCTTCAATGCAATAAATGGTTAACTTGATTCCACCAAAAAATAATAAAAAAATCCAAACTCTAGTGATGAAGAACTATAGGCTACAATTTATTACAAGGGAAATAATCCCAGCTGCAGCAATTCAAATTCTGATTGGATTGTGCCAGTTTTCATGCTACAGTACAACTTATAATGTTGATGCCACTCGCTAGTCAAAAGAACGAGTATCGTCATCTTTTCGTCCGAATATGTTAATGTGCCTTTTTAAATATAAATAGCACACTTGCAACAATTCTGAATTACAAATCCCTCCACATATAATGATATATCCGAAAGTAACTGACGACATTTGCGGAGTAAACTGCTGAACTGACGGTAAACATTTTTACACCATTTCTTGGCAATATTAAAGCTGTGTTTAGAAGAGTTCAACGTAACTTTCGGCCGAAAAAATGACGATACTCGTTCTTTTGACTAGCGTGTGTCATCGCCATATAAGTACTATTCTTGAAGCTCATACAAGGGACAAGATTTACCATTATATTCTGGATTAACACCAATGAGCAGTCAGTTTTAACCCCTATAGAAACTAACGAAGCAGCTCAGTTTTGGATAATATGTATTCTTGTTTGGCGGGTTTTCATCTCATATATGATAAACAATCATAAAAATTTAGAGCTAAAAAATGGCATATTACAGCTTGGAATGCGGTACTCATTTTATACGGTATACCTGTGTTTTCACTTCACCGGGTTCGAATACTTCGTGCTGTCCTTGCAAACACAACTGTGGGTCGACCAATAGTTTCGATAAAATGTTTACCATCATATGCGCTGGCTTGGCAAGTATCAGTAGTGCAGCGTCTTGTGTCTTTTCAATTTTGTAGTGAACGTTGGCTCAGAAAGCAGTGCTCGTTTTTGTTGTTTGCGCAGGCACAGCAACACATTCGAACGCTGTGAAGTGAAGCCACGGGACGAAAGTCTATTGTCTGTAGCGGGCATAATATGCCATTTACGTAACAGCTGCTGGTCTTGAGCATTAGCATCTTACAGAAAGTGCATTGATGAAAATTACTCTTATAAATAGCTAGTAAAGGAAGGTTATTGCCCAGACTGTGCTTATAATTGTTAAAGTCTCTTTTTAGCTTATACCAGACGGCGATCATTTTCAGAAATGCAAAAAGGCGTTGAGTCCAGCATTATAAACTATGAATACACTGAAGCATTGAATTAGTTCATTCTGTCGTCTGGTGAAATACCTGTAGGCTGAGGTTGTAGGTGCACCGAACACACTGCTATTATCATGAATCTAACTCTAATAGAGCAAAAAGCTCAAAATTATACTATAGTGTTGTCTTTTTTTAATTATTTTATTGCTATTTTAGTGGAACAACTGTTAACGTAGTGGCATTTACGACTGCTCCGATCCATCCTTAAAGTTAGGAGCATATTTAAGATTAAATCCAGCTAAGTGAACGTTCTAAATATTTTAAGCATTTGCACACAACTTCTAAGGTGCACGTAAGAGGTTTTACGGCAACAGCTGCGCGCTACGTTCACGTAACGATGTTTTGAACATCCCGGCCCAGAGGCCCACGCTCTCACCCTTTCTAAGCTATTGTAGTGGTGTCTCATGCTTTTCAATGTGACGGGCCGACGACATCACTTTAATACAAAATAGAGAAGGCATGTTGCAGCTCTTGTATTTATCTAGCTCAATTCTTTTAGTTGATTTCATGCTTCTTATGTTATAAGAGCCAGTGAGGAGTTTTTAAACGTTAAATAGGCTTACTGCTTTCTTTCAATAAATGTTAGCCCCCTCTAGTCACAAATCCAAAATTTCACAATTTCCCTGGAACATTTTTATTACTCAAGCCATGAGGCACTGTATTGAACGGTGTGTTCAATCCAAGCGATTGCCAGACGCTTCCAGCTGCTACTTGATACTTTTCTCGCTTATTTAACTATGACAGTTTGTTCTCCAACGAGTGGCATAAAATTAAAATGATTGAAGAACGCAAGGCGGTACCGCATGTCTAGCAATTAAGGTCGTTTGCTTTCCAAATTTTAACTTATTCCTTGTTTTATCAGCAACGATTATAAAACTTGCGTCTGATGCAAAAAATCTATTACATAAGAGGCGTGTATTTCTTATTACAGACGCTGCTGTCGCAGTGAGCTGTTTTGTACTGCAGTATTCCTCAATAGTTCTATCAATAGCGTGGGCAAACAGTGTCCATTTTTGATAAAAACGCAGCTGAGTTCAATTATTCGCAGCTTGTACATATTTCCTGTCGAATGTCATTAGTTATGATTTTCTGTACGTTTTGCTGTGTGCTGTTTTACTCTTAATTACAATCTTTTGTGCCACTTTGTACTCTTTTGTATGAGACAGCGGGTGCACACTGATGCAAATGATACCCCCTTACATTATTATACATCCAATTACAGTGCCACTAAAGAGGCTTCACCGCTAAAAATAATATTTAAACTGGAGTACACTAAGAGCGCATACCTCCGCCAATCAAGGAAACGGTAACCAAAAATTCAAATCAGTTCTGAAGCCATGAATTTCTTTGAATCAACACAAAACGCAAATTATTTGTGCCTTCGATAGTATTAATAGTTTCTGTAATTTCATGAAGATCCGTTCACAACTTGTTGAGTTATGCTACTAACAAACAATACGAGAAACATGCGCCAAACACACCAACGGACCAGCCGATCATCAACAAAAATTAATCATTTATGTTTTTACCATTACTAACGAGTCCGGTAAATTTCATGGAGGTCCATGCACAAGTTTCTCAGTTATTGTTCTAACCAGTATAAAACGAAACACAGCAAGAAAGAAACGGATGAACAAGCAAATCTTCACAAAAAAATCTTGTCATTTACTCATCTTAACGTATATACAACTCGTGTAAATTTCATGAAAATATTCCTATGACTTTTTGAGTAATGGTACTAAGAAAAAAGAAGCAGAGAAGCAAATATATGGATGAATAGTCACCAAAAGGTAATCATCTGTTATTGTCAACACGTCTAAAATCCCTGTAAGCTTCGTAAAGATCCATTCACAACTTTTTTTAGTTATCTTGGTGACAGACAAAGATACATACAAACAACAGAAACATAATCTCTTTGGTGGAGGTAAGTATATGTCGTTCCATACAGTTTGTATGGTATAAAAGTAGGAACGGTCAAGTTTTGAGTATACCTGCTATTTTTGAGTTACCCAAACTTGCAATGGCACCTAGTTTAAGCATCACGTTGAATCGCCGTAAGCTGTAGCTACTAGTGATTGGTCGAAGGTCATTTTCTGGACATCCGCTGCTGCAGATGCGGATATTCGCCCCATCACGAGGAGCTACGGCAACGAAACAGTCAACGTGGGAATTTGATTGACTGCGTAACATTTTCGTTTGTGTGTGTACCCGCATTTTTTTTATGTATGCTTTAGTTTTACAGACTTTCAAGAGCACCGCTAAACCTACTGCACAACTTGATGGATTTTCTTTGTTGAAAATTAATTTCCTCTTGTATCTTGGCTTCGTCGGGCCGGTGTTGTTACGTTCGACGGCGTTCATGTCGGGGGTTCGTGATGTTAAACCGATATGTGCCACCGGTATTCTTGTGCCATACTATTCAAGCAGTGCGACGATTGTGATGTATCCAGTGGCAGCATTTTTTCCATTTGTCCAGACGTAAGAGGACGTAAGTGTACAAGTTTGTATGCGAAATAGACATTTAGACTTTAATTAACATTAAATAATACTGCTTCTGGAGCAATACCGATTTTTTTTCAGCACAAAGTAACACAGTCGGCATTGATATGCGTGATGCAACGACTGATGTCGTCTCGTTGTCATTACATCGTGCATACCAATGTATCTTCTTGACAAGCTCTACTATAAATTGAGGCAATTGATGATAATGCTTCTTTGATCATATATAGATCATTGAAGATAATCAGCTCTAACAAAGAAGGGGATCTTGCTAAGCTCCATCAGGTGTGTTATTGCAATGAATTATTACTGCCATATATGTATCGTCGATGGCAGCGGTAGCTTCAAGTAACCTTGTCGTTTTCATAGCTTTACTGTATGAAAGCTTTTGTGGAGCTCGTGTAATATTTTAAGCGCGTTCTGCGCTTAAAATCTTTATTAATGTGTGGCAATAGTGAACAAATGTAATAGTAGCATAAAGTTTTTCTTGGCAGAGCTGAAAGAAAAATATAGTTTATTTTTAGTTTAAAGGTTATGAGCTTTTGAAAGTGTTAAGCCAAATTCCCCAAATCTTTGGGATAAAGAATAAAATCTCCATTAAATATGCTTTTTCATTACAGGAAATGAGTTTATTTCTCATATATCGCTAGTCGCATGTAATCTTTGTCTATTATCACAAATACAACTGCCACTTCTCGAATTTCCAACGTTAGCTGAGTAAAAACTCAGCATGATGCAGCATTTAACTTAATAGCATGAGATTATATGAGATATTTTCTATGATGCACAATCAATATGAAAAAAAAACAAATACCTGCTCCTGTTCGTATATCACGTATTCACATTCATATAGACTAGCTGTGCGGTTTTGCAGGCCATTCAGGTAGATCCGTGAACCTTTCACACTTAGTCATGGGCATGCCTCGACTGCTTTAGAGCATCGGGACTAGATGTACGATTTCTTAAAACCAGCCTCTTTGCTGATAATAATTCCTATATATAAGCTGCCCCGTCTAACTCTAACTTCAGAATTCACACTTTGGCAAACAACGAGACGGGTTACAACGCGTTCACACAGAGGAGCTCAGGCGTAAAAAAATATAATAATGATTTTCGTTGCCGTCATCGCACAGCCCGTCGGCCAGCTAACGACGCTGATACTCTAACGACTGACAGAGGTAAAGGGAGCGACAGCAGACTGCTGCAGGTTGTATTTTTGACGCCGTCGACGCGGACTTCGGGCGAGCTTCGTTTCATCAAACGCCAGAATCCGTTGATTTTGAAACATAATTTGGACATAAAAATCTTTTTCTTTTGCAGATATAAACCCTCCATTTATCTAAAATTAGAAAGAAGAGCAGCGAATGTGTTTCAAATATCTTACAATTTCACAGTAAAACACGTATTATGCCTCAACCATAACGTTAGAGCTTTTAACGCTGGTAAATATTTTACGGTGTGTAAGTATGGGTTTGTAGACTCTGTACCATAGTACAATGTAAAAAATATAATTGAACATCAAGGCAGGTTGGACAAAATACATTTCCATAGGCAAAATAAGTGCTTGAATGCACAATTTTTTATTGCTTTTTGTTCTCTCCAATTTCAAAACCACTCAATCCAGGTGTTTTATAAAGTGAACCTAACCTAAGCTTTCTTTGTTTGTAAACGAAAGCAGCAAGGTATCTAGAGACACTTTACTGATACTGGCAGCTGATACTGGGAGCAAAAGCTGATCATTTTGATCCTGCTGTTTTACTGAAGTGTATACAGAACCTGAATTAACCGAACCTTTTCGTACTCCCAGAACAAATTATCACGTACTGCTGTTACGCCACCTATCGCCAGCAGGTTGCATCTAAACTGTTTTTTCCTGTTGTAAAGTGCGACATTAACAATATTATAAGTAAGAAGGTAGCTGATACAAGCACACGTGTAATTGTAACTTACTTGCGTCGCAAATCTATTTTTATTCTGTAATTGTGTTGTATGGAGAACTTACTGCGCAGTAGCAACACACCGCTCACTCAACCAGTCAAGTGTCACACCTAACTAGCGAGTCAGCAACATTTTCACTGAATGACTGATAGGCTTAACCCTTTAAGGACCAAGTTTCCATTTCTCTCAGATTTTTAGACAAATTCTTAAATTGTAGTCCTCCGACTACCGTTTCATAGTCGAGGCGCTCATAGGTCCAAAAATCACTTATCCCTTCTTTATTTAGAAACCTAATTTTCGCGAAACGGGACTCATGAGGCCCAGTGGTCCTTAAAGGGTTAAGCGGCACAGAAGTTGCCACTATGAACTCACCTTACGGCGGCGGACGGACTTCCCTCCGAAGGTGCTGGTGCAAAGACAGTTTACGCGCCTAAAAAAAAACATTGATAAATAGTGAGACAAGCACCCTTCATAGTTAAGAACCCATCCAGGGGTTACAAACTCAACTAAACTTTTGAGTCCTCCGAGCTTTAACTAATCGAACATTTTCCCTGTTCAGTTCTTTCCAGTTTTGGAGTGCTGTACGTTTAGTATTAAGCGTTTGCTTTTTTCGTTAAACGTTCCAATTTACAACGCATGTGTTTGTTTAATAAGGTAATTTGAACATATTGCTTTACAGCTGTGCAACTTCATCAGCGGAGATTTAGCTTAGTAATTTTAACCATTACTGTAAGAAGTTTAACGAGTAAACCATGCAAGTTGTTTTACCTAGTTCTTTTACCCTTGAATAACTGGAAATCTAGTTAGACCATACATTTCGAAATAGGATGAAAAAAATAATTTACTGTAACTTAAATTGTTTTTGAACTGATTAATGAACATATGTGACAAGCCTTAAAATATGTTTGACATCTACCACTTTATTTCAAACGGTGCCAATTACAAAATTTCATGGCTCCTCAGTCTAGGCGCTCAGATTTGTTGTGCTATTTGTTCAAGATAGCAAAATTTGACTGCTTAACTTCTCGAAAAACACTGCAAAATCTTGCTAAGGTAGTACCAGCACCCTACTGTGGAAATTATGAAAAGAAAAAAATGTATTAAAATAAACCTTTAGGCTACTATAGCAAATGGTTAATCAGTGAAACATTGAAAAGTTTTGCAGCAGCGTGGCTGAGTCATCCATTCGACATGATTATATATGGAACACACTATTCGCATCAATAGAAGACCGATTTGTAGCTTTCAACATTACCTGACAAATATTCAAAAATTGTATGAAACAATCTTCATATGACAAGATTCTCTATTCAGTTGCAAACTTTGCATTTCATCGAAAGAATGGAATAGTTTATTAAATCACTGTCGAAATCCTGAAGCGTTGTTCTTGAATAAGAGATAGTTTTCATTCCCGAAGCATGTTTCTTCTCATCGAAATATACGACGGAATATTGCAACTATTTTCAGAAAATCAAGGCATTTTCAGATTACTGAAACCATGTTCAGTTATAGACGAAACAATGGGGAAAATGTCAAAATAATCAGTAATTGACTTATCACCGAAAGGTTGACCTTGTCAACGATGAAAAAATCTTTGCGCTAAATGTACGCTGTGACAATTGGCTGGGACTGAGAAAGCAATATACGAAGCTCTATGCCACCTTTTGGTTGACCCTAAGGGGGGGTTGTGGCCAGCCGCCCTATGGCAACTGTTGCAGTCTTATCGGCCAGCCGCCCTATGGCAACTGTTGGAGTGTTTACGGCCAGCTGCCCTATGGCAACTGTTGCAGTTTTTACGGCATGCCCTATGGCAACTGTTGGAGTGTTTACGGCCAGCCGCCCTATGGCAACTGTTGCAGTCTTTACGGCATGCCCTATGGCAACTGTTGGAGTGTTTACGGCCAGCCGCCCTATGGCAACTGTTGCAGTCTTTACGGCCAGCCGCCCTATGGCAACTGTTGCAGTCTTTACGACCAGCTTCTACGAAACGCCTGCAATTGTAAATACA
This sequence comes from Parhyale hawaiensis, assembly GCA_001587735.2. NCBI lineage: Eukaryota > Metazoa > Arthropoda > Malacostraca > Amphipoda > Hyalidae > Parhyale > Parhyale hawaiensis. The sequence goes on along the minus strand of LQNS02277097.1, from coordinate 1,678,064 downwards.
CTGATACAAAATTTTTGGTGAGTCGCAATATAGCTAAATGCAATCATAACTTTTCAAAACAATAATTTATACTGCAGTTTTAGCTTCGGGGAAGCCGGTCACGATTTCAAACTTTAGGCTATAGAGACGGCCAGACGGCCCCACGCTGACATTGCCGAGAAGATTTACAGAGCATAAACTAGAGTACTCTGAAGTGCAGACCTCCGCCAAGCAGGAGAGCAGTACCGAAAGATTCAAATCGGCTCTGACAACATGATCTTCTTCCTATCAACACAAAATTCTCATCACTTGTGCCGCGTGATAATATCAACAGCTGCCTTAGTTTTATTGAAGATCCGTTCATAACTTTTGGAGTTATGCTACTAACAAACACAAGTCAACCACACACAAACGGACAAACCGATCATTTCCAAAATTTAATCAATTGTGTTTTTTAACATGACTAACAATTTCTGAAAATTTCATAACCATCTATCCATAATTTTTGAGTTTTTGCGCTAACAAACATAACATGAAGCACAGCGACAAACAAACGAACGAACAAACAGATCATCACAAAATTCGATCATTTACTCTCTGTAATTACTCAACAACTCATCTAAATTTCATGAAAATCCATCCATTGCTTTTGAAGTTATGGCATTAACAAAAAATAGGTAGACTAACAAACAAATGGATGGAAAGATCTCCACCAAAAGTTAATCATCTGTTCAGCCTAACATACCTAAGAATCTCTGTAAAGTTCGTCAAAATCGGTCCATAACTTCTTGAGTTATGTTGATGACAGACAGAAAGACAGACNAAACTAGGTTGACTAACAAACAAATGGATGGAAAGATCTCCACCAAAAGTTAATCATCTGTTCAGCCTAACATACCTAAGAATCTCTGTAAAGTTCGTCAAAATCGGTCCATAACTTCTTGAGTTATGTTGATGAGAGACAGAAAGACAGACAGACAAACTTGGCGAAAACATAACATCCTTGGCGGAGGTAAAAAAGCCGCAAAAGCCCCCCCCCCCCAGCTCCTGTTGTATAATAATCTGTGTATTATAACTCACTGATAGTAATGTGTCGGCAGGCTGTGTATTTTGGCAGCATCAGTCTGATCTGTTTCTTAATACATGGTTGTTGAACTGTATCGATTGTCACGGCGAGACCGAGTAAGAATACAGCATTTTTCAATTGCCGATGACCATTCCAATGTTGCTTGAAACAATCAGAGCTTATTGTGAGAGTTTTTATTTGGCTTGAATAATATTACTAACACTGAAGCAAGTAAATCATTGCATGAATGAACCTCTATAATATCAACCATTGTTCACAACTAAGAAATATTCTTCACTCCCTGGACACATGTTATTAGTGAAATATACTGCAACATCTTGCAATTATTTTAATTTAATGAGACATTTTTCACATTTTTGAAACATTGCTTATACATGGATGACAAACTGTGCAACGAATGTAAACGCTTTACACTTGCTTGATGTTTACAAACTGTAGAGTGTCTGAATACAGTAAAAAAGTTTTATCGTGCGGCTCAAAACGTTCGTTAGGCTGGACGTCGCTGTTATTTCAATGACTCGTAATTCACTACAAAGAGGCCACAAAAGACGCCTCAAGTGCGCTTGGCTGTGCAAGCCACGGGCAACCACTTGCAACGTCACACAATTTCAATTTTTACACTTTTGGTAGTGATTCCACCCTGGGAATCAAACATTCTACCTCGAAACAACGAGCAAGACCGGGCTTGTAACTAGTCCACCACTATACATAGCTCAGGCTATCAGTTCATCGGGTGTTCATAGTTCAGATATCCATGACAGGGCTCTTCGTAGCATACAAATCACGCTGTAGCGTATATCCTTAATATGTTAGCTCATACACTTAACTATTCTCCAGTGTTGCAGTAACTCAGAGTGCGTATTACTTGCAGTTAAGTGTTTGAAGTGACAACGGCTCAGCATCGCATCAACGGAGGCCCGGGTTCGATTCCCCGGACGGCACGCTACGGATTTACACTGCGTGGAGCACTCCAGCACCGAGAGGCCAGGCGATGCACGATGAGGGATCNAAAACCCCCCCCCCCCCCCCAGCTCCTGTTAAATAATAATCTGTGTATTATAGCTCACTGATAGTAATGTGTCGGCAGGCTGTGTATTTTGACAGCATCAGTCAGATCTGTTTCTTAATATATGGTAGTTGAACTGTATCGATTGTCACGGCGAAACCGAGTAAGAATTCAGCATTTTTCATTTGCCGATGACCATTCCAATGTTGGTTGAAACAATCAGAGTTTATTGTGAGCGTTTTTATTTGGCTGGAATAATATTACTAACACTAAAGCAAGTAAATCATTACATGAATGAACCTCTATAATATCAACCATTGTTCACAACTAAGAAATATTCTTCACTCCCTGGACACAATGTTATCAGTGAAATATACTGCAACATCTTGCAATTATTTTAATTTAATGAAACATTTTTCACATTTTTTGAAACATTGCTTATATATGGATGACAAACTGTGCAACGAATGTAAACGCTTTACACTTGCTTGATGTTTACAAGCTGTAGAGTGTCTGAATACAGTAAAAAAGTTTTATCGTACGGCTCAAAACGTTCTTTACGCTGCACGTCGCGGTTAGTTCAATGACTCGTAATTCACTACAAAGTGGCCACAAAAGACGCCTCAAGTGCGCTTGGCTGTGCAAGCCACGAGCAACCATTTGCAACGTCACAATTTCAATTTTTACACTTTTGGTAGTGATTCTACCCTGGGAATCAAACATTCTACCTCGAAACAACGAGCAAGACCGGGCTTGTAACTAGTCCACCACTATGCATAGCTCAGGCTATCAGTTCATCGGGTGTTCATAGTTCAGATATCCATGACAGGGCTCTTCGTAACATACAAATCACGCTGTAGCGTATATCCTTAATATATTAGCTCATACAGGTAAATATTCTACAGTGTCGCAGTAACTCAGAATGCGTATTACATGCAGTTAAGTGTTTGAAACCCAGAGTACCCATTACTATTAGTATTCATTACCCAGAATTCCCATCATTCTTGATGAGTAAAATTTAGATTATTCATCATTCTTAACTTCCATTAATCATAATAACCATTATTTGAACACGATAATTGACCTAGTTATATCTTTTTTTCTCCTGAAGGTTAATGCCAGCTATACCCATTACAAGGGACATTTGTAACTCACAATTCCCCAAAATCGGATTGTTCATAACTTGGAGTACCCAAAATTGGTGCTGTTTAAAACTTAGAACATGCATATCTCGTTTTTATCCAAAAGTCAAAATACTTTGCATTCGGTGAGTATGTTCATCGGTCGTAGGAACTCTATTGTATCATGGGCTCACCGACGGTCACCATCGCGATAAGCTGTAGCAGTCACCATTAACCAAGAAATCCAAGAATTGGCGCTTGTCTCTTATCAGTGCAGGTCGCTATCACCGATGTCTGCTCAGCGGAGTTAGTGGGGTCTATCTACCGAGCCACGGAGGGTGATGGCGGCGGAGTTAACAAACTGTGCAAGCCTCTCCCGCAGTTAAAAACGATTAGACTTCTCGACCAAAGCCGGCCAGTCTGCAGCATTAGCCGAGGCTGACTAGCGTTGACACAGAGCTGAGGATATAATCGGCTACTCTATCAGAGTTAGATAGACAAATGCCCTACGAGTTTCACATACTTACACAGCTACATACACGCGTGCAATGTCCAAGCTATCGCGAACATATCTTAACTGCAGTCTGATCGGTTAGATTTGAAGATTAATGAACGCTAAGGCTGGCGAAGGTTCCGTCATCTCATTGCATTACTGGCAGAGCTGTGGCAGTGTGACACTGAATGTTACTAGCGGACTTAGGAGCTGATCACAGCACGATATGAAAGAAATATGGCGGTGATAAACAAGTTTCTACTCTTTATTACTGCTGTTTGGTGTATAGATGGAGGTACGTTGCTTCTAATTTACCTAAAATCTAAATTGCGAAAGTTTTTGCCATCGGTGGCTCTAACCGTAAAGATTTCTACAAATGCGAGCGAATATAGGCAGAGATGAAATTCTACCGGAAACGATATTCGCAATTCCTACTCGCGTCTTTCTCTTGTAGCTAATCAATCTTCTAGAGTAAGAGCAAATTGATACGTTTCTATTCTAGATGGTAGAAATTTTAACCAATGATTTCGTCCACTGAAACACACATAGATTTTTTAGTTTTAGGAAACCGTACTCGAAAAAAGAAACAAATGCTGGACTGCTGTACTTACGATTTCATCTTTTAGAGTCTTAGGGATGATAGTCCTATGACGTGGATGAGTAGACCCTCCAGTAGAATGGTTTATATTGGTGGCAATATTAATCCGTGTACGTCATTTTTGTAAAATATTGCAGTCTTATGCTACAATTCAGTGGTTTTACAAACTGCGTTGCCCAAGTTCATTATTTGGAATTTGAGTGCATGGAAAATACTTTGTAGAAACCTCATTCCAGCAAAATTTCTGCATACAAATTTATGTTTTCGTAAGTTTTTTGTTTTATAAATTTAAATCGTATAATTCTTTACCAGCAAAATAATTTAACTTACGTAAGTAGCTATCAGTGGAAATTTTGACTCGTTAAGTCTCAGCTGCACAAAGAAAGGCTAATCGTAAAAGCTATTATTGGTAATAGCTCGTCTTTGACACAGGTATTGAATCTTGATACTCCTAATTTTTTTCTTGTTTCTGTTTGTCAGTAATTATAATAGAACTGTTACTATAAAGCTGAAGTTTCAATTTTGAAATGCCAGATTATGTAGCAATCGATTTTGCGCAGTATTTAGGAAGAAAAAATCTGTTTCAATCATTGTCATTTTCCGTGCAAACCGATTTCCATCTCACTACCTGTAGCTCTCAGTTCGAAAAATTCTACAATAAAAAAAAATCATTGTTGGTGTGTTATAAAATCTCAGTTTGCATGTTTATATAATATACAATTATTGTTATTCATACATTTTAGAAATCTAAATAACAGAACGAGTTCTTCGTTCGCAGAAATTCTAATTTAGATAAGTTTTCCTAGTAGAAACCACAATTCGTATCAACCATCATCAGTAAGCATTATCTTATATTTCAATTCAACAACAGTGTATGCTAATTCCTGTCATTCTTTTCATTAACACGTCAATCTCCGTGTCTTCCAGCTAACTTTAATCCGCAGAAGTCAAAATTTATAGAATCGAGTCTCATGCGGCTACATTTGGGGAAAAAATTAGAATTAGTGTGCTTTAACTTAGGAAATTTAATTAATGTAAGTCAGTTTAACAAGGAATTCCAATTTTAGTCACAAAAACCTATTTATTCAAACGCAATTGTATTGTCCACTTTTTATCAAACTTCAATTCGGGAAATTCCTATTAACATCTCCTTTAGAATCTAGGGGGAGGATTTGGCAAATGTAAAATTATTCATCAATTAGGTGAAGTTTTGCTCTTATATGTAAAATAAAAAAGAAAATGTTTCTATTCGTACACTTTTTTGCATAGAATACATAGTATGAATACACAAGGAGTAGGGTTATGGGAAAATGTATCTTCCCCTAGATTTTTTTCAGCTAGAGAGCAGGTTGATGGTTCAAAAGTTGTGAAATTTATATCCCTATGAAGGATTATGTGTGAGGTTTTGATGTTCAATATAGTTTTTGAAGTTGTTTTTTTTTTGTATTTCGTTCCAAAGATTTACTACCTCGAAAATCGAAATCACTGGCAGATTCCTTGATGGATGATTGAATTCCGCTTCATTTGATACCAAAATCATCTTTGTAGCTCAAAATCTGTAAGGGAAGATGCATTTTGAAATCGAAAAAAAAACAGGCTAGGGGGAGGAGTAAAATTCTCATTTTCTCTGAATAACTCGTTTTTTTTTGGCGAAAATGTGAAAAAGTACATTCGTCTAGCCCACATTATTTTCCCATTTTATATATGTGTACCGAGTTCCATTCAAATCGGAACAAAAATGATAAGCCTTTCTTTCGAATGGCGTTTTCTTGAATTTCACCGAGAAAATTCCAGACAACAGGTTCAAATTTGATTTTTTTATGCTCCGATTTGGACATAACTTGGTAAATGTATGTAAAATCGAAAAAAATGTGGGTTTGACTAAAGTATTTTTTTCCAATTTTCGCCATAGAAAACGAATTATTTGAAGAAAACTATTTTGGCAGGGAAACCCGTTTTTTTAAAAACTCGTTTTCTACGGCAGAAATAGAAAAAAGTACATGAGCAAAACCCACATTTTTTCGATATTACATGTTTTTCCCAAGTTTCGCGAAGATCGGGCGGATAATGAAAAAGTTTCAGAAGTCAAAAATTAAGTGCTACAAAAAAACTCACTTCGCCCCCTATTTCACCCACTTAGGGTTACACTAGCGGCATAAATTTTTGCCTGCACGTCTATCTGATGTATTGCTACTGCTTAGTGGAAAAAACAAAATTTGAAACTTCCAAGGTTTTTTGCTAGAACCCTCTCCTAGTAGGAATTTGAGTGCAAGGAAGTTATTTTGTAGAAACCTCATTTCAGCAAAATTTCCTCTTATAAATTTCGGTTTGCGTAAGTTTTTAGTCTTATAAATTTAAATCGTATAATTCTTTACCAGCAAAATAATTTAAGCTGCGTAAGTTGCTGTCGGTGGGAAATTTGATTCGCTTGGTTTTAGCTGCGCAAATAAAGGCTATTCGGATAAGTTTTTATTGATAAAGCTCGTCTTTGATACAGGTATTGCATCTTGACACTCCTAATTGTTTTTTCTTGTTCCTGTTCGTCAATAATTATAAAAGAACTGATAGGATGAAATTGAAGTTTCAATTTTGAAATGTAACATTTTGTAGAAATCGAGTGTGCGCAGTATTTGGGATAAAAATCACGTTTGCTTATATTTTGTTTATATCCCGATCACTGTCCTTTTTTGTGCAAACTGATTCCCATCTTTCTACCTGTAGCTCTCAGTCCGAAAAGTTTTATATAAAAAAATGTCGGTGTGTTATAAAGTGACTTTCAGTTTGCATGTTTATATAATAAATAAATACTGTTATTCATGCTTTCTCGAAAGGCGAATAACAAGACGTGTTCTTTCATCGTAGAAATTCTGATTTAGATAAGTTTTGCTAGTAGAAATGACAATTCGTATAAGCTATCATCAGCAAAGCATTATCTTATATTTCAATTCAACAGCAGTGTATGCTAATTCCTGCAGTTGTTTTCACTAAAACGTCAATCTGCGTGTCTTCCAGCAAATTTTACTCCACAGAAGTAAAAATTTACAGAATCGAGTCTCATGCGGCGGCATCTATGGAAAAAATAGAATTAGTGCGGTTTAATTTAGGAACTTTAATTGATGTAAGTCAGTTTGACTAAGAAATTTCAATTCCAGTTACAGATAAATATTTACTCAATCGCAATTGTGTAGTCCAATTCTTTTCAAACTTCAATTCGTGAAATTACTATTAAGATATCATTTAGATTTCCGTGCACTCTATATTTCACAGAAGTGCCGGCCTGCGCTATGAGAAAATTGACTCTGAGTCATCGAAACAACATAATAAATGCTGCCGTGTGTTACTATGCTTATGCATTTTATATTTGTATCTTTCGTGTCATATTTCTAACGAAATAGGTAGGCGGAAAGAAGGCCAGGTTGCAAATTTTGGAATTATGTTACGTATTTCTGGAGACCGATAAGCGAAAATTAGACAGTGTTGCACAAAATGTCAAAATTGGGAATCCTCCTTAACCCTATTTGAGCCACCTTGTAGATTTTCCAACAGCAGTCGCCGAGTGAGGTTGACGCATGCATCGCTCTGTGCCAAAGCAGCTTGTTACTGGGTGAAGAAATTGCTAGTTTATTGTTAACTAACGTTGCCGTGGATGCGAGAATATTACAGTGTCTTCTAAATGAGAAAAATTAAAGTCCTCAGAAGGACCTTTCATCACTGCGGCTTTGTTTTATACATAATTTTGTTACTCAACCTGCCAAAACTAAAGAACATGTAACACAAGTAACTGCAAATGTTTCTTTGCAGTATTCTCCACAGCACCATGCAACAATTTCAGTGGTATTCAGCTACTGCAAGTGGCAAAGAGAAATACGAGAACGCTATAACTATTCAAATTCTGGTATTGTTACCGTAAACATTTGTGTCGAATTGATTTCATTATTTGGATTCCATCTAGGATAATTGATTACCTATAGTTTTGTTCGTGAGATAAACTAAGGCAGTGTGGAAAGTACCGTAGTTTTTGCTTGAAAACAGGGAATGCTAGTATTTATGTCTAGATGGAATAAGCTTGGAAATGTAGTAACAAATTCTGTCTAAGTAGTCAAGCGAACCCCGGACGCGAATTTTTTTTTCCTGAACCTTTCAGCAAGTACAGTCTCAAGGCAGCCAATGGCGTGGCAGGTCACAGGCCACAGTGGGAGGGGCGAAGGGTGATGCTCAGT
>LQNS02277097.1:1638494-1650366 GCA_001587735.2 Parhyale hawaiensis | reverse complement strand
CCTACTTTTACTCCAGAATTGTTCTTTTTAAAATCAGTAATGAAGAGAAATCTGTTTTTAGAAACGTGGAGAAAACTATTAAATCCTTTGTGAAATTAAATGCCGATTTGAAGTACCTGAAATCTCAAGTCTTGTAAGTACTTAGCCATTTGTAGAAATCTCATTTGCCCCAAGGTTGCAATGGCCAGCTCATGTTCTAAGTCAAAAGAACAGAACGCGTATTACAAGTAACTAAAATTAATGAAAGCAACACTTCGCCAGAATTTCGCTTCGCATCACATTGCCATGAAATATTGTCGACTTTGTTCTTGATGCGAAAATTGATCAGTTTTCGTCATTGTGTAATGGAATATTGATTTTCGTGTTGTTTTCAATAAATCTCGAATTTCGTTAGAGAATCAATCGCTGGAGGCTATAATCATAATAACGCCATTTCTTACAAATGTTCACTGGACAAGTCTTTATTCATAGGTATCTCAATTCCTGCGTCTTTAACTGGGTAGAGAACGCTCAATATTTGCATATGTTATGACATTTAAAAAAATCAGTAATTTGATATAGTAAAAGGTTAAATATAGGAATTATTGTTATATCAGAATTTAAATAGCTAGCGTACTGTATATCTTTACAAGAAATATAAATACATTTTAATCTAAATCTTCAATCGTGTACATCTATGCCTTGCTTACAAACGCCTTGATTCAAGCATACAAGAAATCAGAATTCACTTCATTGTCAATTCCTACAAGTTCATGCTTGAACATCTTATGCAGGATATTAGCATTCGTAGATTATTGTTTGTACATTCTCATAAGTAAAAAATATTTGTTCTAACTTCGTGGAAGGCCCTTCTTCATTATTTTCTAATTCAATCATCTTTTCCCAAAAAAAAAATCTCGATTTGCATTGGTTGACAGCCGTGGCAGAGACTGCACTATGTTTGGCACCCCACTAGCAGCTATAGATCAAACTTCAATAAAATATTTGGCAATTCATGTAGAGACTTCATAAAGTAAATACAGTAGTTCGTGGTACCACAAGAAATGAGTTTGGAGGCAGCAAACACCAATTTTTAGCTAGAGTTCAAGAGAGTGTAACGATCATTGAAATTTTCGACACCAAGCTGACCTAAAGTAAATAAACAATAATTTCCACATTTACCATGGACTATTTTTTATGTATGGGTCCTTCCACATTGACGTTTTTCTTATGTCGATGTATTGATTGGAAAATCTTCATAAAGTTTCATAATTTAGCTTTTGGCCTGCTTTAGATGAGTAGACCCTCAAGTAGAGTGGTTAATATTGGTGGCAATTGTAATCCGTTAACGCCATTGTATGTAAAATATTGCAGTCTTATGCTACAATTCACTAATTTTACAAACTGCATTGTCCAAGTTTGTAAGTGGAAATTTGAGTGCATGGAAAATACTTTGTAGATTGTAGAAACCTCATTTCAGCAAAATTTTTTTTACAAATTTATGTTTCCGTAAGTTTTTAGTCTTATAAATGTAAATCGTATAATTCTTTACCAGCAAAATGATTTAACTTGCGTAAGTAGCTATCAGTGAAAAATTTGACTCGTTAAGTCTCAGCTGCACAAATCGTAAAAGCTTTTATTGATAATAGCTTGTCTTTGGCACAGGTATTGAATACTGACACTCCATTTTTTTTTTCTTGTTTCTGTCCCCGCCATATGAGAAAATTCACTCTGAGTCATCGAAACAACATCATAAACGCCGCCATGTGTTAGTATGCATACTAACACATGGCGGCGTTTATTATGTTGTTTCGATGACCCAGAGTGAATTTTCTCATATTATGGCAGGGACCGGGACTTCTATGAATATTGCAAATGCTGAGAGTTCTACGAAATATGGTACATGGAGGGGTTCTACGAAATGAGTTGGACAATGGGACTTTTAGAAGATATAGCGCAGGCCGGCCTTCTGCGAAATATAGAGTACACGGAAATCTAAACGAAATAATAATAAGAATTTCAAGAATTGAAGTTTGATAAGAATTGGACTAGACATTTACAATTGAATAAATATTTATCAGTGACCGAAATTGAAATTCCTTAGTCAAACTGACTTACATGAATTAAATTCCTTAAATTAAAACACGCGAATTCTATTTTTTTCCCATAGATGCCTCCGCGTGAAACTCGATTCTATAAATTTTGACTTCTGCGGATTAAAATTTGCTGGGAGATATACAGATTGACGTTTTGATGAAAGGAACTACAGGAATTAGCATACACTGCTGTTGAATTGAAATATAAGATAATGCTTTGCTGATGATGGCTTATGCGAATTGTGATTTCGACTAGCAAAACTTATCTAAATTAGAATTTCTACGATAAAAGAATGCGTCTTGCTATATAGCTTCCGAGGAGCATGAATAACTGAGAGCTACAGGTAGCAGGATGGAAATCAGTGTGCACGAAAAGGGATAATGATTTGATATGAGCAAATATGAACAAAAGTGATTTTTATCCCAAATACTACGCACAGTCGATTTCTACAAAATGTGGCATTTCAAAATTGAAACTTCAATTTCACAGTTCCTTTCACTTAGTTAGCAGTTTTTGCTCGAGGGCAAAAATTTCGATGTGCTGAAGTTGCATCAAGCGTATGCAGGATAAGTAGCGAGAACTTTAATCATATTAAAAACTGAGGCAGTGATCATTAATATCAGCTCATTATTTTTGAATGCCATCTTACTAAGGGACAGGCGGCAGTGTGGTACTCAGACGAATTGAAGCAGAAAGCGCTTATCTCATGTGACAAATTCAATTGAACGTATTAGCCTATATCCTTCGGAAGCATACTACCTGATGGTGAGATCAATGAACAAGGATCTTCACGAATTCCTCGATGTCATAACTGAGAGCGCGGACACTCTACTGTTTCATATAAATACGAAATCTCGTAGAAATCCAAGCCAGCATAGCATATAATAACGTATAAATCTGGAACCTAGTTCTCTTAAATATACGTCTTGGTTACTTGGTCACAAATTATTCATGAAAATGTCGACAGGACGATTATAAAAGCCGAAAATGTAAGGAAGCCCAGGGACTTCGAATGTGAACTTCAATATATCGGGCCGGTTATGAGATATGCCGAAGGACTTGATTGCACTTTTTATATGTAGATAAAGGAATATTTTTGAAATCGTAGATGCGTTTACTTTTGAAAAACACACAGTAATATTATGTTAATACAAAGTTTCTGTGCCTTGCAACGAGGGAACTTGTATTTTTGGTGTGTTCTCCAGTTTCCATTCTACAGGCAATACTACAAAATGCAGGGCAAGAAATACCTGACGGTGAATATGCTTTGCAATGGGAAATACTTTAATTTTTCAAATTAAGGAAAGTGAAACATCATAAACCTTCTGACTTATTCAATTGTGGAACGATTTATCTCCAAATTACCGATTTCCTACTCGACATGACCACATTTAGCCTAAACTACCGGCCGAAGACGTTTCTAAAAACTGAGTAATCGATGGACGATCAGGATTCTCTCGATTATAGCCCATATAAGTAGGAGAGCTCTCAGCAGATCATCGATGTATACATATGTGTGTTGATAAAGCTGTTCATGTACAAGCCTTTGCCTCAAGGAAGGATCATCGTGATGTAGTCTAGATATAAGACTGAGGCCCGGGGAGGGTGAGGGCCAGCCACAAAACGCTTGATCACATACAGAGATCAAATTACTAATGCAGCACCCTTGGAACCTTCGTTTGTGTGCAAAACTCCATTATGTTGAAAAGTCCAAGTGTGGTTTATAAAGTGCTTTTGGGCTTCTTCAAGCATCGGAGCCATTATTGTCGTCAAATAACTTTCCATATTGAGTGTTTCATCTCTGACAATAACCGCTCCTAGCTGCGTGCCTCCCCAATCAGAAATTTCCTGATTCTGAGCGGAAAGGTTGAAATATAGCAAAATATAAGTGTTTTTCCAGACAAAATTATTTTCAGTACAATTCCAACCACAAATCAAAGGAAACTATTAGTGGAATTGCTCGTATACGATTAAGGGTGAATTTCTTTCCATAACCATGGTAGGTTATCAACAGATTCCCGTAAGTACAATCATGGGTGCAATTCCTCCCATTATTAGGGGGAGAATATGTATGGATTGCCATGGATTATGACAGGGCTAGAATTCCCAACATAACCGACCAAAATAATATTGTGTGACGATAAGTTTGGATGCGAAAATTGTACACATTTTCAAATTTTGGTTTCATGTCACTGAATTGCAAACTCTTGCAAGCTAGGTATATATGTATAGACGCTGACCTAACCGCCTTGACGATATTTTTATCTATTGTTCCCTGATTTTATATTAATGCTCCGACACATTAGTGCAGTTACCATCATTATTATTTGTTTGTTGTATCTCTTGTCGAACAGCATTGCAATCTTTGATCAAATGTTATATAAATATAATATTGGAATGTTATTGGCGAATACGGGTGGCAGAAGGTTGGGTATGTATGGAAACACAGTTGAAGAACATCCTTGATTAAGGACTACTTTTCCCCCTTAATTATAGTTGGAAACCTTTGAATTAGCCCAAACATAAAGGTTGGAAAGCACCCCAAATATGCCGGTGATTACGAATGATTTGCAACCAAGCTCGACCATAATCATAGTTGTTTCCTACGATAATTTCTGATAGGGTCGTTACCTCCATCATTCACGCGTTTTCGGGCCCTAGTTGTGTCTAAAGGTCACGCCGAGTAGGACATGGGCAAATTGGAGACAAATCATTCTAGAATTCAATAACTTAGGAGATTTTTGAATTCTCATTTTCCTATAATGACAAACTAAGGTATTCCCCGTAGTAATATAAACTGCGACCCACGGTCTTAGTCCCACAATTTTTTTTACTGACTTTTCATTGAAAATCTTCTGTCTGACGAAAATTATGTTTTCATATGTCAACACAGTCTACTTAGATCATCAGGCAATATTGTTTACATTCTGAAGAGGTTGGTTGCAGAACATTCCTTTGTTTAACAGATATGCTGTGAGCCACGCTATTAGTCCATTTAAATAATATTCAAAATGGGACGTGCTAAGGATCTAACAGACGAAGAGAAGCAAACCATTATGAAAGAGACGACCAAAAAGACCTCATGTGCGTCTATTGCAAGGATTTTAGGCCGCCATGTTAGAACAATTCAACGCTTTTTGAGGGATCCTTCCAATCGGATGACACGGTCTGATAAAGGTAAAATAAAAGCTGTGAACACGCGAGGTATCAGAAAAATTAAACATCAAGTCTTCAAAAAGCTGGGAAGCACAAGCAAAACAATTTTTGAAAGCTCTGGTCTGAATGAAGTCTCAAACACTACACGAAACCGAATCTTCGGGACGATTGCAAAATTTAATGTGAAATCTCCCGAAAAAAAACCTCCATTGACACAAAGGCACATGCTGACGAGAGTTGAGTGGGCTAGGTCTTATATGAAACAGGATATGAACTGTGTTTTATTTACAGATGAGACCAAAGCGACTCTCGATGACCCAGACGGATGGTCTAAAGGATGGGTCGGATTTGAGGGCAAGCTCCAGCTCGTTTTCGCCGCAATCAAGGCTGTAGTGGAATTATGTTGTGGGTTGGGATTATGAATGATAAACTTGTAGGTCCAACAATTTAATGGTCCGTGAAGGAGTTAAAATCAGTTCTGCTAATTATTGCACCCTACTCGATGAATGTCTTGTTCCTTGGCTTGACAACCAGACGTTCCATCTTCGCAAAAAAGCTAGTTTTCATGCAAGACAAGGCAGCCTCGCATTCAGCCAGAGCTACAAAAGAATACCTGGCTTCTTTGGGGTTCAAAAACCAGAATTTGGTTGAGTAGTCACCCAATTCAAGAGATTTGAACCCAATTGAAAATCTGTGGACAATCATCAAGCGCAAAATTTGCACAGAGGGTAAGCAGTTTTCTTCAAAAACCGAATTATAGGAGGCCATACTAGTCGCTGCAAGATTCATCGATGGTACTACTATTAAGAAATTGACTCATTCCGTTAATGACGGCATTTTTGAGGTCATAAAACATAATGGACGTTTCATTAATAATTGAGCTCTTTGTTTCTTGTTTGTTTTGCCTTGTTTGCTGTTGCAATATGTTACCACTATTTTTTAAGTATTATTTAGTAATTAACAAATAAACTGATGGTTCATTTGTGTTTTATTTATCATATTCAGCTCATTTTTATAACTGAGACTAATATCGTGGTTTAGGAAGTAGAGGGTGGATTAGATAAAAGTAAGTTTCTAAATGGTATCAAGCAAGCAGTTTCTCAAATAATAGGATTATGAACATTGGACATGATTACTCTGCGACATGCAATAGAAATATCAAGTTATATTAACAGGAAATAAGAGTTTTACTGAAAAATCAAATTGGACTAATGCCGTGGGTCGCAGTGTATATATTTTCCAACCAGTACCTATATGTACCCATGCCAATTGCGAAAAAATTATCAGTACTGCATAATTTAGCATCTCTTCTAACTGGAAATTTATAGGTAAACTCACAGTGTGGCTTAGACTTAACAAGCAAGTGCTAAAAACTGAGTCGCTTCGACAGTTTAATCCGCTGAAATCATCTTCGGTAGAGCACATAATTGCGCAAGTCATGGCCCACCTCTTCCTTTATGACTTTCTTATCGTAATTTCATTCGTAAGATTCGGAGCTTCGAGAAGTGTAATGAAAACGAGCATTCATATAATTATTTTCTATTTTGTACCCTCTCAAAACAAAGCTCCGAACTTTTGTAAATGCTCAAATGGGTTCGGCAAAGACCAACTCACCAGTGGCTCTCCCGCTGGCTTCAAGTGACATGAGATCAATGAACGAGAAAAGAAAAGAATTCAAGTTACAAGCGCCACAGTGAAAAAGCCATAACCAACCATTTAACTTTTGATAAAGTAATGCCATTATTGATTATCCTGCAGCGGCATTGGGAGCATCTTATGAAATTGGACCCGCCTTACTGTAGGTACTTGTATGTTGAGCCGAGGATTAATATGAGGCTCGAAAGAAAAGGCGTCAATGCCGTGTCCATTATTGTACAGCGGCTACTGAGAAATTCCAGACTCGCCAGTTTTACCCTCCCTTGCCAGGCCACAGCGAGATGGTGGCCGAGTGCCCCCCAGGCTACATCCAGCGCGGGGGTACGGGGGACTGCTACCTCTTCCAGGCGGGGCACAAGCGCACTTGGGACGACGCGAGCACTTACTGCAGCAACGAGAACGGCAACCTGGTGCGGATCGGCACCTCTGACATGCCCGTGAGTGATGAGCTGGGCACGTGACAGAGCGTGGGGCAGGATTATTTTTGTAAGTTGTGGCTTTTGTGATGATTTTCTTTTTTGCCGGTTTCGTGATTAAAACTTGTTCCGCGCCTTCCATAACCTAGCCTCACTCTTGGACCTCGTCTAACCCTAACGTTTTCGCCTAACCTTAACATGCCTGCGTCTTACGTGCAAAACATTGTAGAGCAAGACCATCGCTTCTAACAGCGCTGTTTTAGTTAACATACTGGAGGGCATAGGTAGGCATTTGGCCCTACTGCAAATACAGTCAGTGACGCATTATCCGTACCCCAACTTTACAATATTTTCTTGAACACCTCGAAAACTACCTACTTTTTCTAAGGGCCTAAGGTTTTTACAGAGTGAAAAACATATAGAAGTGAAAATAAAACGCAATTATCGGAACAAAATGTTAATTTAAAGTCTCAACAAACGAAACTTATAAGAGATGTTGAGATAAAGTTATTCGTACCGTTGAAAAATATTGATTAATAATGACATAATTACAATGTCAATTATATCATCAACTGCCGGGCTTTCATCTTGATAACGTTCAACAGCCTATTCCTACAGTCTTTGACAAGATTTCTCCTCGTTTAAGGTGGGATATTGCTCCATTCTTTAATGGTGACTCGTTTCAATTCCTGGAAATTCTATGGAGCTCGGTTATTGATTTTGAATTTTAACTCTCTCCTTAGATTTTGATGGAATTCAGGTCAGGACTCACCGAAGGCCATGGTAGCAGTGTTACCTTATTTTTCTGAAGATACTTCGTCTTAGACTTGGACCTGTACTTCGGATCATTGTCGTGTTCGAAGACCCACTATTTTCTAATACTTAAACTCTGAGCCAATGTCTTGAGGTTTTCGTCCATGTCAACAATTTGCGTCCAAAATAGGGAACAGTTCTCGTCCCTCAGCAGTTGTTAAGCAATGCACAGACAAGAATTAAAATTGATTTATTTTGTAAAGGAACGAATAGCCACGCAAAGAGCCTCAAGGGAGGTTTCAACGAGATCGCCCAATAAAGCTTCGCAACTTTCTAAACCCACAGCAAAAGGTTAAATTAATTTCAGTTAGGTTTGTGAACTGAGGCAATGTGAAATGCGTTAATATCTAAAGAAAATAATATTGCTGAGGCTTAAGAAACTGAAAGAAAAGAACTTTTGAATTTAGACTGTAATAGACTTCGAAGTTAGCAATCAATAAACTTTTGAAGTTGGTAAAATATAAAAGTTTATTAGGAGATTTGATGGAGTTAATTGCGGTTACAGTATTCCAGCTACAGTTTCAGATTTGCAGTTACAAATTTAGACTCGCAGGTACAGCTTAAAATTTGCTGGTACAGCTTCACAGTCGTTGGTACAGTTACAGAGCCGTTGGTACAGTTACAGATTTGCCGATACAGTTGGCGGCGTCACACTTCAAGCTGAAGCGCAAGTACTTGGTAACAAAACCGAGACGAAGCCAACACACCGACCTCTGGGAGGTCAGTCGAACGCGCTTCTCAGTAGGCATGGGCACATGAAGGCACCTCGTAATACGGCACATGAAACAACACCAGGGCTCTCCGAACACATGATGGTAAATCGTTTGGTAGAGGAAAATAATGAAGCAAAATGAGCAATCTTGAACTGAGTGTCGAGGTATTTCCCAGGGCTGAAGGCCTAATAAGAATTAAAAAGTTAATTAAGAACAATTGTCAGAGCCAATTGACAACGAACACTTTAAATAACGTGATGGAGATTTAGAGGTATCTACTGTAATATATAATCGCTAGGCTCAGGTGGATTAGGCTGAGATAAAAATGAAATTGTGGAACTTTCGAACAAATAATCCCGCTCAGTGTCCCCACAAAGCTCCCTCGCCGCACCTCCCTCTCCCCTGCCCGACACCACCTACCTCAGCTCTAGCTAAGCTGGCCAAACTGAGAGAGAGGCAGAGATGCGCAGTAGGCAAGAACGGGAGCCTCTAGCGAAGAAGGAGAGGAACAACGATAGCAGCAGCCAGCAGTAAACATACTTCAATAATACAAGGCAGTAGCGATCAGGCTGAGCGTAAGGAGACAATTTCGGATAACTTTCACGAGGGTATAGCAAGTAATCACTATGAAGGCTCTTACACAAAATCATGATTGTAATATATTCTGACAGTTACGCACCTCAAATTCAAAGTGCACATTGAGTGGGAGTGGGTCTAGCATAAGAAATAGAGAAAACTCAGGGAACAGCCTCTAGCAAGTTAAGGAAGAAATTGAGCGATAGCGTAAAACCATCTAAGAAAGAAGTGATAAACATGAGCAGGAATTCCGCGCTTAATAGGCTACAGTTAATAAGCTGATTATATTAGGAGAAATTCAAGTTTGATCGAGGCTGCCCCAGGGTAATTCAAAGGAAGAAGAATTTTCAAATGTAGGGTGGACTGGTTGGCTTAACTTGACCGAGATATGAATAAGCATAAGTGCTAGATTAGAGAGTAAAAGGAATGTCACCACAAAATAAGACAAGTAACCGCACTGGAGCGCTGCAGAAACACCGAGCGCACTGGTCCGCTCTCTCCCCCGTCAGAGTCTTAAGGAAGACTGACATCGACTCGGAGTAAATACAAGCTCCTTGGACCTCGACGGCTTACAGATAGGGTCTCTATAGTAGAACTATATGGAACCGTGTATTGATTCGAAAAAATGTTGAATTGAAGTGATAAGGACTGACTCTTGATAGAAACTGAGTTGAACAGACTCTAACTTACTATTGAATGTTGGAATGTTGAATGTTGAAATGTTGAAATGTTGAAATGTTGAATTGAAGTGACTAGGACTGACTCTTGATAGGAACTGAGTTGAACAGACTCTAACTTACTATTGAGAACAACTGACCTGAACTGACACGTAAGCAGGCGAACCGCGGCAGACGTGACGTCGTCTGCAACGAGAATACAGCTGGGAAAAGAAGCACACATGAGAATTTAAATAGATCGGGAAAGTTTCCGGCTTCGAAAGGCAGAAAATTGTATCCCCAAAATAGAACTATAGTCATCAGATTTCATCATCCCTTCAATTACAACTAATTTTCCACTAGCACTTGAAGAGAAACAACCTGAAATCATCATTGACTCACTTCCAAGCTTAACCGTTGGTACAGTGTTCTTCGCCAGGAAAGCCTCACCTTTCTCATGTCAAATCTTCTTCGCATCATTGTGTCCAAAAGCTCGATTTTTGTTTTATCACTTCATTATACTTGGTCCCAAAAGTCTTTCTCTTCATCCAAGTGAGCGTTGGCGAAGTTCGAGCGAGCAGCAACATGACATGGTTTGGGAAGTGGAGCTCGTTGAGATCGGTAACCGTGAAAGGCATCCTTGTTCCTTGTGTGCTTACTCACCTTAGTTCCCTCAGTATTCAATTTCTGGGTAGGATTATCTAGCACCACTTGTGTATTAACATTGACCTTGCGGCACAGTTTTCGCACAGTTCTTACCGATCGTTTTTTCATCCGGCCACGTCCAGGCAATGTTCCTACAGTACCAAACCCAGCGAACTTCTTTATAACGGATTGAACTGCAGATCTAGGAGTAGCTATGCGTTTAATGATGTCGCCATAATTATTTCCTGCTTTGAGGAATTTAATAATCTTCTGCTTCAAGTCTATACTGAACTCTTTTGTCTGATTCATCGTGGCTCTAGAGTGTGAATGACAATGAAGGCACTGCTCTTCTTGCACCACGCTAGCCCTAGCAGAAGTTTCTAAAATGGTGTTACGTCTGGAATACTCCTGAAATCTTTATACACTGAAGTCATTAAATAAAGCAAGTATTATTATCCATTTCCCTCATTTCAATACCATTTTCCAATTGTATGAATTATTTTGAATAACTGAATTTTTAACAAATTTTCTACTTGTTAAGATATTGTGATATGCCCGATGTACTCTGTAAATTGCCTTTGATATTCCCTATTACGTAGCTTTCGCCGAGTGAAACACTTACGCCTGTACATGCAATAGTACTCCAGTCATTGATGATTATATTGAGAAGTAGAGAAAAAATTACGTCACTCATCCTAGCCTAACTGCATATCATAATGACGTCACTGATCCTAGCCTAACTGCATGTCATAATGACGTCACTCATCCTAGCCTAACTGCATGTCATAATGACATGCTTGCAGTTAGGCAGTTAGGCAATTTTAAAATGCCTTCCTTTACCTAGCTATGTTGCCATAATGACGTCACTGATCCTAGCCTAACTGCGTGTCATAATGACGTCACTCATTCTAGCCTAACTACATGTCATAATGACATGCTTGCAGTTAGGCAGTTAGGCAATTTTAAAATGACTTCCTTTACCTAGCTATGTTGCCATAATGACGTCACTGATCCTAGCCTACACACAGAGAACCGTTTGGTTACTGTGAACTAAAATTGTTTATTTTAACTAAATCATTGGTTTGGCTATAAGATAACTAAATTCCTAGTTAATGTAGCTAATTGATTTAGTTAAATCATGTAGTCATATTGCAGAAAAATTTGG
>LQNS02277097.1:1600176-1616681 GCA_001587735.2 Parhyale hawaiensis | reverse complement strand
TCCTTACCAATAAATATTAGCACCATTATAGCCAATTCTGTACGCGAGAGAAACCACAGTAACAGTTAGCCTATTGCTCGAACTTTCTGTACTTGGCGACAACATTTTTCGATATTTTGCAGCTCAAGTAGCTGGTCGGTCTTGAGCGGGAGACTGGATGAAATAAATCGAAAAATACGATGATATGTTCAAGGAAACAATATACGAAGGTCTGAGGCCCCACATCTAAAACACTTCGACTCGTCGATGTGATGTAAATTTGCTACGCGCGGTCACTGCTATGTTTTATTTCAGTCCTATTGAGTCCTCCCGTTGCATTCTTTGCTTCCTGGTTGTTACTGTCTCCAGTCGGTCGGACTTTCCTTTCGCTGTGTTGGAGTGATCCCTTCAGTCATGACCGCTGGTAATATGTAGTGGGCTTATATATACGTCATACACAAGCCCGTAGCTAAGGGGTCATTTCTTGACCAACAGAAAAACCCGCACATTGTTACGTAGAAATGACTCCAAATGTGATATGAAGATGCTTAAATTCTAACCATTTTAGTGACACTTGCTGAGCCAGCTGACGTGACGTCTAACGTAATATAAAAAATCTCTGCTTATTCGTACAGTGGTGTTCAAGCAAACACTACACAACACTTAATGAATGTGTTCAAAGATAGAAGAACGTATTCAGTTCACTGTCAGTCGTATCTTTGCAGTGATAAGTTTGGAAGCAGATGACTCAGATGCATTCAGGCAGCCGAGTTCTACGTCCAGTTCGCGTGATGAGAAAATAAAAACACTTCCGAATTACCGGATCACAAATCTGGACGTTGTAACCGCTGAAGTGGAGTTGGGTTGGTATCCTCACTCGGCACTGGAATAGCTTATGCAGAGTGGACTTCACACACTAGGCTATTTCCTTGGGGACATGCTGCACATATTGCACCATATGATGCTGGAACCTCATAGAGCGTTATCTGACCAACGTAGGCCCAGTTTTCTAGTTGCTGAAAGTTGGTGTTAGAGTGTGAAAGAGTTCTACACTTTATCCGTAGTTCGGAAGACGTAAATGGGACAACATAGTTTTCAACATTTCCTCTTTAAGTTTAGAAACATGTATAAAAAATTTAGAAATCGTAGTAGTTCTACAAGAATAATTGGAATCACTATTTGCTATCATATTACTGCAACTGTAACGTTTTTCAGACGACCCGATGTTCTGCGACCTGGAGGAAGGTTGGCGCATGATCAACGGCCGCTGCTATTTGGTGAGTATATTTGCTCAGCAGACAGGCACATCACTGGGTCAGTTCCTGAAAACCCCACAGAAATAGGGGAAAGTGGGGCACAAATATTCTGAATTCTTGAAAGTACGACTGTGGCCCTTGAAAGAAATTTTTTGCTTAGAAATCTTGTAAATATGGTGACATAAGATGGCAAGTGCTGGTATTTAATATTGTTGCGCACCCTGCTGCCAAGGGGGACGTTCTGTTGCGTTATTTTGATGGGAAGCAGAGCCGGGACTGGGTGTGCATTCCTTTAGCGTCTGACCCTGAGCCGAGGTTCTCCGGTATTGCTTTCACATCTCCTGAGTTGCACCGCCTTCTTCTTGACCTGGACCTCTATGGGGCACTGGTCCATCGGGCATGTGTGCTCGCAGTCCCGCTTGCTTTTGTGTTCCGTCAGATGTTGCAGCTGGGCTCTTTTCCGGAATGCTGGCGTGTCACTCATGTGGCGCCTGTTCCGAAGGGCTTTATCTCATCTCGAACCTGCGACTATAGACCCATCTCGATCACACCTGTTTTGTGGAAAGTTTATGAGTGGTTGTTTGCGCCGAGGTTGGGTCTCTTTCTTGTGGAGCAGGGCGTCCTTCTAGAACACAGTATGGGTTTCGTAGGGGCTTGGGAACTTGTGATGCTCTACTTCACATTTCTCATGTGCTGCAGCTGGCTCTTCATGGGGCTCATGAGACAAGGTTGGTACAGCTTGACTTCAGCGCTGCTTTTGATCGCGGGAATCAGTTTGGGTTGCTCCATAAGCTAAGATTGATGGATATTGGTAGTTCAGTTTTCGCGGGAATTAGTCAGTTTTTATCCGGCAGACGTCAGTGTGTAGTTGTTGATGGGAAGAGGAGTAAGTTTTTGGATACGGTTTCTGGAGTCGGGCAGGGGTAGTGTTCTGGGCTCTTTCTTGTTCATCGTATATAAAGCGGACCTGTTTGATCTTGTTAATACTTTACTTGTTCGTCAAACTGATGATGTTACTTTGCTGGCTGTTTGCGATGAGCCTAGTGATAGGTTGGAGGTTTCAGAATCCGCTCAGCATGATTTGGAAGTGATTGATTCCTTGTGTTCTAGGTGGGGGATGAGGCTAAATGGGAGCAAGTCTAAGACCATGCTCGTATCTAGGTCGCGTACAGTGAGACCTCCTTTCCCCGCACTCATACTGGATGGTGTGTCACTTCCTGTACTTGGCGACTTGGTAATCTTGGGTCTCAGTTTTAATCCAAAGTTGACGTTTGGGCCTCACCTTTCTTCGGTTGCCTCTCGAGCATCGCCGAAAATTGATCATATAAGACGTGCTTGGAGTGTGTTTGGCTAGGTAGAGTTAACACGTCGCTGTTTTAATTGTCATATTATTTCTCTTCTGGAATACTGCTCCGTAGTCTGCATTTCTGCTGCCGATTGACATCTGTGTTTGCTTGATAAAGTTGTTCGTCGATGTGCGTTCATGTTGGATGGTGTTGTGCCTTGTGATCTGGCGCATTGTCGCAGAATTTGTGGGTTCTGTTTTCTGTACAAAATATACAATTGCTAGAGTCTTCCACTGTCTGATTTTCTTCCGGAACCATTTATTTGGGAGAGGTATACTCGGCGTACTTGTGCTCTTTATGAGTTTGCCTTGGAACCGGTACGACGCCATACGGGCCAGTATTCTCGTTCGTTTTTTTTTTCATCATGTGTTGATGTTGGAATTGTCTTGGCGTCTCTGTATTTACTGGTGCGGGTATTGGCAGCTTTAAACGATCTGTACACAGAACTATTCTGTAATCTCGGATCTCTTCTCTCTGTTTTCTTCGCTCGCTGGGCTGGTTGCACGGAGCTTTGTCAACCTCATGAAGTTTCTCCGTTCCCACGTCGCCAGTATAGTGTAATTGAATAATAATAAATAAGTTGCAGCCTGTACTATTTTCAAATTTCCAGTGTCCTAAGTGTCGAACTGAGGTTTCTAAGGCTAAAAGATATGCAGTTATAAACGACTCAATCTTTTAAGTGATTCAATTTTCAAAAGATCTACCACCGACATAGGTGCTTTATGGTAACCGCATCGAACTGGTATATACGTAAAATATCAAAGACTGGCATAGGAGTTATTAATGCTTATACAAACTAATACGCAGAGAACTACACTGCAGGTAAAGTAATTTGGTACTTAATTATCATGTTACTAGTGGCCCTTCAAAAGAATGACAGCAGAGAATTGGTACTTCACCAAAACCATCGCTGCCTTGCATGCTTTTTACTTTACAGAAGGCTTAAAAAAACAGCTTTCTGCTGGACAAGCTCGAAACATATATTTCGGCGTAGTCGAGTGGCATCTCCCGTAGCACCTTTAAACATGTCCAAACACGGTCATACAGGCGAGCTCAGGTCCCTTAGCTGGAGTTCCCATGTGCGATCTCTGTATTCTAGACACCATCTTCGGCACTCGATTTTTTTTTTCCTGTCTTATTTGCAGAATACGTGACAGCAAAAATATAGAAATATATAAAACAGATAAACAAACAAATAAAAACACAACCCAAATTATTATATAGCAGCGATTATAAGACATCCATATGAACCATATTTGTTGCTCTGCCGAATGTGCTCAACATGATTTTGTCAGTGGGGGCCATGTTTGAGTAAAGGCAGAGTCGTCCTGACCTCGCTGCCCAGTTACGTAAACTACAGTCACGGGTTTGGGCTGTCGATAAATTCCCTAGTGCCCAGTAGAGTTTATACACGGCTGCACTCGAGCATCAGTTATTTAAGCTGTGGCGGCACTTTGAATTACTGTTCCTCCTCCTCGACTGCCCTCATTTTTGGATTGTCCAATACCCCGTTATGTAGAGTGAACTATGGCAGGTAGAAGGGCTGATGCTGGGTTGCCAAAAAGCAGGGTTTCCTGTCTGGCATGGAATAGAATGTCCAGCCTAGCAATAACAAGCACGACAGCACTTTTAATCAATCAATGGGAAGGGTAAGGTCTTGGTCCTTGGACCGTACTTCCATGGGTTATTTTTTCACTGGGTATTTTGGAAAGAACTTTGTGGCTGACAGTCAAACCTCTTGCCAGCCACACAACCTACAAGTTACGGACCGCTGCTCTTCTGCAGCTACACGTGCTTTTGCTGATCCTCTTCCCATCCGCCTAGTCGATCCATACCTGGCAATCTCCCTTTGCCAATGTTCATGTCTCATCTCCCTACCCGCCTGAGACAACTTGAGGCAGCTGGGGAGACATAAGCTGTCCTAATCTAAAATTTAATAAATACCGATGTGTATTTATCTGTTTGTTTATCCATATCCTGTCACGCTTTAACAAAAGAGATAGCCGAAAACTATCCCAGGTTGGAGGCTATGGTCGTCCTCTCAAGCTCCATTGCAAACTGATAGGTAGAAAATAGGCCGGGTTGCAGAAGATGGCAAACGCATCTTAATTAGGGACAGTTGAAATTCAAAAAAGAAGATAACGCAGGCTTAGTCTAATTAGTGCGAGTATTACCTGCTCCATACATCGAATCTATGGCAAATATCGGGCGCCTTCAAGTCTAAATGCACTTCTTGCATTGCCGAATTTGAAATCGCAGCACTGAATGAATATATCTGAAGCTTCCATTAGCACTCTCATGCATCTTGATTCGTAGTTTCTTGCCACAGATGATTTCGTTGCATTAGCTATTCTTCCAATTTTGATGCAATTGTCGACGAAACATCTTTCTATAACAAAAAAAACTATTGTACAAATATGACGCACTAGGGTATCTATGATACCAAATCGAATCAATTCTTTTCAGTGTTGCTGAACTGGCTGCAAAAGTAACTAGAGCACTCTGAGAGAGCATACCTCCGCAACGGCAGCAAAAATTTCAAATTGGCTCTGAAACCATAATTTCCTTTGTATAAACTCCAAAATTTGATCAATTTTGTCTTCTGATAGTGATAACAGCTTGTGCAATTTTCGTGAAGATCCGTTTATAACTATTTGAGTTATGCTGCTAACAAATGTTATAACAAACATGAGTCAAACCTACAAACGAACAAACCGATCTGCAGAAAAATTCAATCATTCATGTCTTTCAACGTTACTAACAACCCCTATAAATTTCATAAAGATCCATTAATTATTTTTTGAGTTATTGTGCTAACAAGCACAAAATTAAAAACAGTGACAAACAAATGAACAAACAAGCGGATCATTACCAAAATTCGGTTATCTACTTTTTGCTATATACCTAACAACTCGTGTTAATTTCATAAAAATCCATTTATAAATTTTTGAGTTATGGCATTGAGAAAAATGAGGCAGACGAACAAACAAACAAACGGATGGACATATCTTCACTAAAAGTTTATCATCTGTTCCTCCTAATATACCTAATAATCCCTGTAAATTTTGTTCAAATCGGTTGAGAACTTTGTGAGTTATCTTGGTTACAGACAAACACGACGAAAACATAACCTCCTTGGCGGAGGTAATGAATTATTTTCATGTCATAAAATAAGAGTCTTGATGCTCTGTAATTAGGGTTATTAGGATGCCGTGAACCCTCATCTGGATGATCTTTAATGTTGGCAATTGTATGAAGGAAATCATGGTTAATGAAGAAGGATCAGCACAAATTATTTGCTGCCATTACATGACAGCGCGGGCACACTAGTGATGTCAATAATTTCGCTGATTACTGATGTAATATTATGCATCCAGGATGATACTCTGGCTTCTTATAAGAGTCCCCTCATATTCCAGAGCTGCAACAGCGCAAAAAACTCTGCGGTAACTACACTGAACATTTCAGTACTAATTGCGACCTCTACCGCCAAAACCATGGCACTCAAACCCTAATTACTGGCGCTGTCCAGACATTGGCAGCGTACAGATCGTAATAGAGTTGCAAGTCACGGTACGCTAGTGTTTAACTCTTTATAAACGTTATAATATTATTAGTAATAGTACAATTTGTTACGTGCATATAGGGACGTGATACAAGTGAACAGGACAGAGTTAAATATTAGAGTTACAGTATATTAGATACAAAAATAAGTTAATTCCATCATGACAAACCACGCTGCATTGCGGTTTAATTTTTTATCCCTGTTTGGTAAATATGCTGCCATCGGCTGTACATGTTAGAAAGTTTGTAGCCAGGGCCACTATGGATTACCGTGAGTAAGGCGTTATCAGATTTTTATCTGAGAACGCATTTCTTTCTCCTAATTTTGAGACAATCAGTATATATCTTGAGCGAAATCTTGCTTGCACTAATTGACCCGACACATGCATCAGGCACCAAAATGTGTGATTATAAGCTACACGCAGGCGTCCAATAGACTTCTGCCTAAAGTTCGATCAAAGAGAGTTACAGTACAGGGGACAGCATTAGCTTCGCAAGAGCTGGCATTCGATACCTTCTGAGAGAGCACCAAACTTTATGATTAGAATATTACCTACTGCGTGGAGCTTCCGTGTTCCTTTCTTTATATCCTGGTTATCACGAAAATCGGTGATTATACCTATATGACAAAGGTAAGAGACACTGTCCACAAAACTGAGATCGACACCATTGAGATGAGTGACTTTATCAGAGGACAGGTTACTTCTCCTAGGTTTAAAGGACATGGGGACACTTTTAATAGTATTATATTCAATATGCAGTTTGTCAGCCTTGTTCTCGCAATTTTAGAGAAGCTCACTGGAATGGAGACAGGTAAAGACCATGCCATTAACGTAACGGAGCGTGTTTACTACATTACCATCAATATGAAACTCTACTCCAGCACCGTTTAGATGGGTTTGAATACAATCAATGGAAATATTGAACAGAATTGGGAAGAGTAAGCCATTTGCCGTATGCCGCTGATGACATTGGCTTTCCTCATTTCACAAAGTATTTCTAGGTCTGAAACTAATATACAGGGGTGTTTGTCACTCAAGCATACCCTTAAATAGAGAGAAATGCTGAACTCAGTGAAATGCAGCCTTAGCATTGTGAAAACACAAGCGCTTCGGAGATCTAGAGTCAATAAAATTATTAAGGACCTGTTTCAGCGTGAATGTAGCTATTTACGTTCCGTTAGTTGGTTGCATTCATCATGTACAACGACATTGGTCAAGCAAGCACTAGTTCTACCGCTTTTGTAAGAGACGTAGCCGTTCTATGGGGCGATCATTACCCTTGTCTGTCACACATGTTGCTTAGTTTTTGTTTATAATTGCAATTGTAATAACCTTCATCTAGTCACCTGGCAGCAATGCCAAAGTAAAGCCCCCATTGAGAAAAATTGCAAGCAGCGTTCCCAGTCTAGGGGACTTTATTTATAGGCCTCAGCTGAGATAAAGTTAGCGCTGGATGCTTTGTTATTCTTCATTCTTTTCAGCGCTTGACAAACCTCATCTTCAGATACTCTGCGTTGCTCTTTAGAGGGAGCTACATTGTCAAAGATGGCACCAGCGTATCCTTTATGATGAGTATCCCCAAGACAGTTCAGAATACAGGGATGATGGACTTTCTAAAATTTCACTATATTTCATTCTTCGTGACTCCATTCACTGACTGGCTAACGGTGTGGACTTTCGGTTTTACACTTTTTATTTTTGTTAAAAATCAATGGATTAATTTTTCCATCGGTTTGCTTGACAGCTCTTTAGCTTCTAACTTCTTTCCACGCCTACGCACTTGCTTGCGCGCAATGCGACACAGATTGTGCAGCCTATTTTTTTCTTGCTATAAATAGCATGGGCGCGGCCTGCCTGCCTCCCTCCATGAGTAAAACGCCAGGCTGCTAACTGGGTGAAGTTCTCGGAAAATGTCATTCGGTCCCGGAACATTTATCCTTGCTTTTATTTGTGGGTTGTGTACCGAAAACATGACGCCCAAATTCGAGAGTGGCAATTTATATGTCTGACCAGAGATTGCATAGTCCCACTTCAATAGCTAGATCAATTTCATTGGCAGTGCCTTCCAGAGAATCTTTCAAGTTGTTCTAATGCGCACGAATATGATTTTTATTACAACACAGCAGCAGAATTATAATGTTCGCAACTATTAACGACTACTCTCCTATATTACAACCTTTGGTACTATTCCCCCAATGTGGTCAGGATAGCTCACCTAGTATATTTTTATGCACTCTATAACTTACGTCATTCCTACCAGAGGCACATTTTTTAAGCATATTAGGAATTACGGCTTAAGTTGTTCATCTGTCTGTGGCTCCATAAGACTTGTCATAGCACTACAGTGTGTCCCACAATATAAGTTGAAGCAGAAAATATTGCGAAAAAATGAAATTCAACTGAACGTTGGGAAGATGAGTGTTACTTGAAAAACCACATATAAAAAATAGACTCACCTATAGCTTCTACAAATTAAAGGAAGCATACAGAAATTGGATTGGTAAATCCATAAATACCATTTCCCTGGATTTTGTGCAACACCCCTTCCCTCAAAAGCTCCCCATGGGAGCACGACCCCCAATTGAGAGATGTTGCGCTACATTCACACCGTGCGCTCTGGAGGGCTCATGCCGTGACGTCATTAGTGCCGAGTCTGTTGAATGTCCAATGTTGTTAATGATAATTGTTGTTGGCTGTTAATAACGCTGTAGCTTGTGGTAGTTTATACCAAGATTTTTGCACCCCAAACTTATAATTCATCATGCGAACCCTCTGTTGTGTCCTTGTTTCTACCAATTGATCTACTAGAACGTTAACCGTCAGGTCACCTGGCTTGCCTAACTTTGAGTCACAAAGAATGTCGTCGGATGGTTTTTCATGACACCTCACGTGTGTGGTTACCATGCTTGTTTTTCCCTTTGGGTCTCACATATCGCCCAAAAGGAGGACCAACAGTGAATCATCTCTACAGGGACGTAGCCTCTGACTGCTGGTCTATTTACCATTAATTTTATATCAGAATTCGACAGTGTTTTAATTTCTATAATTTTCACATGATTTACATTTCGAATGTGTCACAGCATCTCGGTAAATAGCTTTGCTCCTCGTACGTGAAACTGATGGAATATGTTGTTGCCGCTGTCATTTTACATTTCTGCTGGGACTGCGCACCTCATATTACTTTCAGACCTTTCTGAGTGTGTGTGGCAGCAATTCAATACATTCACAGTAATACGTTCATAATTTTCCAAACATACGTGCAGGTAAATAATTCAGATAGCCGTTATATTTTATAGAAGTGGACGCAAGTGACTAATACATCGCGAGGTTTTTTTTTGTACTCGGCATCCAAACCGGAGAGAAGTATTGTATTCTTGGAAGACTTAATTATTTCAATAGTGTGAGCCTTACATGTTCGGGTAATGAGAATTTCGTAAAACCACTCCATCTTTTTCCCACAGCGATAACTCTAGCACTTCACTCCGATGTCTCTTAAAACTGTCTTTCTTTCAATATCATGCCCATCGTTGGTGGTATAAAGTGTGAATTCAAAGAGTGCTTGATTTTTCCCGTATCTTAGCAGTTCGAATTTTGCTTCAATGTAAGCTATATTATGTTTTGTCTGACCATTGACACATACTTTCCAAATCTCGCTGCACAGACAGCACGTCTTCCAGAGATAGCACAGCAGCTAGTATTCTTGTATCGTCAGCAAATGACGAAGGGACTGCACAGTTGCATTCGTACCCCATGTTATTGATCTTGATAAGAAAGAGAACAGGGCCAAGTACGGTGTTCTGTGGTACTCCACAGAGTACCGGCTGTCTTGATGACACTTTATTTTTCACGATTGCACTTTGAGTTCTATTTGACAGGAATGCCTCAAGCCACTGAAAATATTTTCCAAGGATACCCATAGAGGAAAGTTTTAAAATTAACATTCCATGGTCAATCTTGTCAAAAGCCTCAGCAGAATCTAAGTGTGTCTTCAGCTAATGACTAGGGGACTGCATTCGTACCTTATGACAACACCTACAGGCCCAAACACGGTACCTTGTGGTGCTTCCATAGGCTGCCTTGACGATCAAATTTGAAACGAGTTAGATCCGTGTGATAAGACACATTAGGGCAGTCGAACGCTGGTCACTACGTGAGAGACGGAGGACTACAGAGTGAGTTCGCCACTGGGTTTTCCTCCCACAGAAGGAGTCTCAACTGTACAGTTACGCTATAAATAGCGAGTAGCAAGAAAGCAGCGATGTGTGTAGAAAATTTGTTTCTGATATGATGGTGTAAATAAAAAAATGGATTCAGTATAATTTTGTAACTTCAGGTCGGGGAAATTTTTGTGCTGTGTGAAATTATACTCTGAAACTAATACTCTCCTGTGTCAAGTGATACTGTTGCGACAAGTCCTCAATTTGCTCCTCATCCTTTTAATCAGCTCTGTTCTGCTTGATAAAATTAGTTTTACCCGTTGTCTCCACGCGCTAATTTGATAATCGATCAACTGTAATATGACAGCGAATATCTTAAAGGCTATGAAAAAGTGAGGCAAGACACCATTTGGCTGTGTTCCAAAAAGCTTGCTTCAAACATCACATAAAATATGATGAAAACTTTGTTGCCCATTCTTGCTGTAGAGATACCTACCGTGCAGACAAGGTATCGTGTGAACTAAAGCTTGCTGTAATTCAAGTTCCATTTCCAATCCACAGACCCCGGATGGCAAGAACTCGTGGCTGAACGCCGAGCTGGAGTGTACACAAGTCAGTGGACACCTGGTGACCATCAGCAACCAACAGGAGCAGTTCCTCATCATGGACGAGGCCTTCACCCACCACGACAACATCTGGATCGGCATCACGGAAATAGTTGAGTACTTCGTTACGCTACCATTCTTTGCTTCTATTTTATCCTGCTACTACCGTACAACCTTAACTGGACACACAACTTTTAAGTAATTATATTCATCTCATACCTTTACTTAGATTGATTTTGGGGAAGGTAATTGTCTCCCGCTGGGTTGTAGCTTACGATGAACCTAAGTTCGGATAGCGTTGCCGCTGTTCACGTAGCCGCTGGCAGCTGGGACATCAGGTATTTTTTTTTATAAGGGTCAGGGCGATTTGCTATTTATATTTCTACCGCTCTCAATCAGTGACATTTGACCTTCCATTCGTAATAGACATATCGCTTTACAGCACAAAGAGTCCTTTCGGTCACGCTTGAGACAGCAATCTTACCAAAACTATTGTCTTAACTTCGTTAACTGAATCATTAATTGAATTACATGAAAATTAAGAGTTTATCGCTTTCGAAACTCTTTTGGGATCAGGTTTAAGGTGAGAAAATTTGGTACAGATTATGATCGCACGCTTAGTGATGTGGGAATCCAATTCAATTCTAATATTTTGTAATTAACTCACAGCTCCCGTTTTATTTCTTTTTTTCATACTCTAACGCCCTTTGTTCTGTTCTCTTTGTTCTTTTCCGACTCGCACTTGCCGTTCAGAGCGACCCTTGAAGGACTTTCCGGGGAATCTGTTCATTTTGTCGCTTCAGATAAATATGAAAGTAGCAATTGTTTTAGGGTAAAGAATTTAAATTAACGAGTTCCATCGTAGTATATGTTATTTTTATTGAATAGAAAAATACGTACCATTAGTAATTGTGCAAAAGTTATTACATAGTGGGGAAATTACAATTTCTATTGATGACAAGCAGAGTTGTAAACTTTACAATGAATAACGTTCAGTGCATCAAAACAGGCACAAAATATCGATCAATAAATGATAAACCAAGAGCAGAAGTCTGGGAGCGTATCCAGCAGCCCAATAACGGGATGTAAGTCAATCAAACTGGCCTTGAATCAAGGATTTTTTATCATCGTCAACATTTGATCCNCAGGCACAAAATATCGATCAATAAATGATAAACCAAGAGCAGAAGTCTGGGAGCGTATCCAGCAGCCCAATAACGGGATGTAAGTCAATCAAACTGGCCTTGAATCAAGGATTTTTTATCATCGTCAACATTTGATCCACTGTGCCACGGAACATTTTGAGCAATTTCTGTAAGTTTATTGAAAACTTAAAAAAATCATTTGTATCTTCTTGCATTCCTAAAATCCCAACAGTTCCAGTAAATTTTTTGAAGGTCTCTTCATAATTCTTTATTGGCTTATATTACGAACAGAAACAACAAACATACAAGCAAATAGACCAGCAAACGAACAGAGCATCACAACTAGTTGATCATATGCAGCTGGTAATTACCTCCGCCAAGGAGGTTATGTTTTCGTCGTGTTTGTCTGTCTTTCTGCCTATCTGTCTGTCTATTTGTCTGTCTGTCATCAAGATAACTCAAAAAGTTATGAACCGATTTGGACGAAATTTACAGGGATTGTTAGGTATGTTAGGAGGAAAAGATGATTAACTTTTGGTGAAGATATGTCAATCCGTTTGTTTATTTATCTGCCTCATTTTTCTCAATGCCATAACTGAAAGAAGTTTTGGATGCATATTTATGAAATTAACATGAGTTGTTAGGTATATAACCAAGAGTGAATGACCAAATTTTGGTAATGATCCGTTTGTTCGTTCGTTCGTTTGTCACGGTTTTTTAATTTTATGCTTGTTAGCACAATAACTCAAAAAATAACGGATGAATCTTTCACAAGCTGTTTTTACTATCAAAAGGCACAACTGATTAGATTTTGGAGTTTACTCAAAGAAAATCATTCTTTCAGAGCCAATTTGAATTGTTTGCTACCATTGCCTCGCTTGACGGAATTTTGCACTCTCAGAGTGCTCCAGTTTCCCTCATATTTTTACCACATTTTGTGAAGAACGGTTGGTATACAGCCAAGAAAAACAGGCAAACAAACGCATCCGTTAGACAGTTCTCCGCCAAATTTTAAGCATCTGTTCCTCCTGGTATCTAATACTAAGAATGACCGTCGTGTGTTTATATATTTATATGTTTGGTGTCACGCTCTTAACGAAATAGATAGGCGGAATTTAGCCCAGGTTGGAGACTCTGGTTAGCTGGTCTATAAATTCTAAATTTCCCGTTGAACCTTTCTTCTTTTTTTTTTTNTGAAATTGTAGCACTGAAGATATCTGAAGCTTCCGTTGGCACTCTCATGCTTCTTGATTCGTAGTTTCTTCCCACAGATGATTTCGTTGCATGAGCTATTCTTCCCAATTTGATGCACTTGTCAACGAAACCGACGAAACATAAGTTTTCATGGGCAGTAGACAATTATTTCTTCTAGCTTACTGTTTTCCTCTGACGAAGCAGTTTTCTCTTCATAGGTCAAAATTTGAGTACCTCAAATGAAACAGATATTTGAGGTGGAACGACGGTATCAACGGTGTCTTTGATACGGAGCGGATACATTGTATATAAGCTGCTATTTTGTTTAAGTTTGTTGGAGTGTTTTACTCAAAATGTTACTTCTGCCTGTCAATATAGAAAACTTAAAGATGACAGCACGACAAAAGATCAATGAAGAAAAGAAAAGAAGAAAATTAAGAAGCAAATTAGGGAAGAGGAGATTCCGCAACGGCCTAGAGACATTAGGCAAACGTATAGGTTATTGCGTGAATTTTTCACGCACGGGTCCACTAGTATCTTATATTCTCTGTAAATATAATGAAGATCCGACCCAAACTTTTAAGGTCATTCTGGTGGCAGACTAATGAAGCCTCATAAAACTAACAAACGAAAAAACTCCTAAAAAAAAGCCTCCGTGGCCAGGGTAATTATTTGCACACGGCTAGCAACAGTAACCAGGAAGACCTTAGATTATATGTTAACATTTATGTCATGAAGGCAGTGCCAGTATGAAAGTAGTACCCAGGAAACAAAGAGCATAACGGGAGGACTCATGAGAAACTAGCATCAATGAGTGACGTCATTAATGGGGTCGCATCGAAGAATCTTAAGGCTGAGCAGCCTATGCCTATTTAAAATAATTTTGCCAGAGAAACCGTCGTGAATTGCGAATTTTAGCTCTTACGCCAATAAATAAATTTAGAAAATATATAATAATTAAGTAATAAACAGTTATGTATAGAAAATTGTAGCGGGGCTGGTGGAAACTTTCATAGCACTAGCGGCGAAATTTGGGCCGGTGTGGATCCCTGATTTAACTTTTTTAACTAAAGTTTGTTTACACTCCATATTCAATTCACAGTGCTCTTCACAGAACATATTTTAACGTATCACTAGAGCCCGGATTTCTAGCATTGCCACGACGGTATAAATGCAAGTAAAAATTTGCATATAATGCAAAATAAGCTACTCAACTATAACGGTATTTTGACCAGACACACAGCCAAAATCTCTTCAATATGCAAAAACAAAAAAAGACTTTAAAACCAGCGCATAGTAGTACGTATTTGTACCATTAAGCATAAAATTGCTTAATTGTATGGAAACACTGAGTATAAAATTAAGCTTGCCGTGCTTCAACATTATTTAACTTTCCTATGAAAGAAAATGTAAGGAAATCTTCTAGTCATTGTCATTCTGATTATGATATTACCAGATTTCGACAGCAATAATAGGCTCACTTGTATTAAACACAGTACCTGACATGTTTCTGCTAAAATCCACTCAATTAAAATGCATTAATAGTACAATAACGTTGTTCATTGCACCAATTTTATCGCTTCTTAGGCCAGAATCCATTAAGTTATAACAACATATTGTTGCTGGTGACGGACGCCGCAGCACAAATTAGGAAAACTGCTGCTTCTGTACAAATTCTGCTCCCAAAAATACCGCACCTAACTTTCCTCGCGCACGGCTCGTACACAGTTGCAGAAGTGGTAGGGACGCACTTTCTGAAAGTTGATAAACTAATATCAAACAACAAATATATATTCCAAGTACATGCGAACTCTTCAGAGAGTAGGTTCCTGATGTGCCCTTTCCTCACAGCCTATTGTTATTGGGTGTACAAGGATGGGGTACAAGGATAACCGCAGCATTATATTATGCTAGACGCTTTGTAATCGTCATGGTAGGACAAATATGCAATCAGTTCATGTTATCTGTGGAAGCACTGTATTTATGAGATATAAGGGCAGTATGAATTATTTTCTATTTCATGTTAAGCACTAATCTATTTGGTAAGCTCCTATCAAAGAACCGAGCATTTAGTTAGGTTTCTATTATAATGCAGCATTCTACATACTGGAGTCCCCTGCAGAAATTTAGCCTTCAGTCTTGCTAATAGTTTTATTTGGCTGGTATTCAAGATATGAGCTCCAGCAAGCTTGTGCAGAGTCAGGAGAGTTCCTTAGTGAATAAATGACCTAACCTGACGTAAGGTTACCTACGTTAGGCTACGTCAGTTATTAAGTGTAAATTTGTTTCATTTCATTCGTAAATACACTCTAACATTGAGCACTATAAAGAAAGCTCACAGCTGTATAAGTTCCTGTTCATGCAATGTACGCATAGGATGAGTGAAAAAAACATGATGGTTTCCTATTAAAATAATAACTTCCTATCGTTTTTTTATAGCTACAAACGGAAAAAACCTGCTGAATTTTAGCCCAAAATAGCAAAGTTTTGCTTGCCATTTTGCTACTACTAATAAGAACTATTTTGCTATGATACCTGCAATATCGACTTTTTTGAAGTGCTATTTTTTGCGAGATTTTTAGTGCTATTGTGACCCCTTTTTAGGGTTAGAAATCCGAGCTCTACATATCACTGTTTTTTTTTAACCTGTCGACTGAGTCCATTCAATCTCTCGCTCCTGGCAGGCCAGCTACTTTAGCTGCACTCCCACTCAAAATACAGTATAATGTCACCAAGCACAGAAAGTTCGAGCAGTAACTGCTACTGTGTTTTCTCTCGCGTAAAGAATATAAGGCCGCTTATATTTGTTGGTGGGGCTTAAGAATATAACCTACGTAGGTCCAACACTCAAATACTTGGACTCGTAGATGTGATGTAAATTGGTTACGAGCGCTCACAGCTAAGTTTTATTTTATTCCTATTTAGTCCTCCCTTTACACTCTTTGCTTCCTGGTAGTACCTAGAGAAGCAATCTGAGAGCACACACCTCCTCTACCCAGTGCAGAGTTAAAAAAAAAAAAAAAATCTAATTACTCCCACATGCAGGATTTTTTCAGTCCATTTTAGTATCCATTTTAGGATCTTGAAGATTCTTCAACAACCTTTCAATAGGGAAAGCGCTGGTCAAGCTATTGGCAATGTTTGCAAAATAATCATTAAAAGCATTTGAAACTTGTTCTGCACTCATGAGAGCTCCTTGTTCGTCTTTTAGCGCAATTTTTGGGCGAGTCAATCCACGACCCATCAAACCATTTAAA
>LQNS02277097.1:1586778-1597683 GCA_001587735.2 Parhyale hawaiensis | reverse complement strand
CAAACAAACGGATGGACATATCTTCACCAAAAGTTAATCATCTGTTCCTCCTAACATACCTAACAATCCCTGTAAATTTCATCCAAATCGGTTTATAACTTTTTGAGTTATCTTGGTGACACAGACAGACAAACACGACGAAAAAATAACCTCCTTGGCGGAGGTAACAAGTAAAAAAATAATGAGAGTTTGTAGCACTGATGAGATTAATGAAAAAAAAATCCAGATTTAATTAATTAAATTTCTGGCATGGTCCCACAGGGACACGCTGGAACATTCACGTGGATCGGTGACAACTCCTCCTTCACTTACTGGAGCCAGAACAAGAGCATGCCGCAGTGAGTATATATAGATCGTTTCTGCTAATTAGGTTGCATTTATTAAGTGCGAGTAACTGATGTGGTAAGCTTTAAGTTTACTTGGTTATAAGTTTTATCTTAGTACTTATCACAGAGAAAAAGAAATGCTTGTCATTACGCAAATACACTTTGCTCTAAACTGCCACTGCAGCTGGGTTTTGAGCCTAGCTTTAAATTAGTCTGTGGTTACCATGACCGTCAGCTTGTCATGTGTGCATACTCAATACCCGCGATACAGCACATGGTCATAACACGCATCCATGCAGACAACGAAAACATTCATCGTATGTAGCGACTACGTGTCCCCCCCCCCCCTCGAGTAACCACTACGCTTGGTCCGAGCCGGGCCCTAATCCACTCTGCCACCACGCCTTCGGTCATTGTAATACCAGACGTTTTTCTTAAGTGAAGCTTAACAATTGTTGATGTTGAAAAATAAGCATTACAATCTTAGGATAACAGGTAGTTTGTAGACAAGTGGTGTCGTAATATAAGAGCTGATACGTGAGCTAGTGACGGATATTGCCGGGTAGCCTATTTATTATTCGCTTAGAAATTCGTTGCTCTCATAAGGAAAACTCAAATAAACCCATCTGGATCAGTTATGGGAACACCCACAATATTACCAAAGCTGGATATACGAAAAGTCTTTGTTGCAAGTCACATGTCAGTGCAGGAGCGAGATGATATTTAATATCGAATAACGATGGCTTAAACTCAAGGTTTAAATTATTTATCAAATTGTTAGGGTTTGCGGCATTGAATCGTGCTCTGCTATGTTGCTGAAAGTTAAATGGAGTGGGTTGAAGTAATAGACTAAATATTTTTTAATGATCATCACACATTTAAACAAGAAACAAAACTAACTTAAAATGGGAATTCATCTTGCAGTTACAATGCATAATTTCGATAATTTTATACACTAAGTCATATAAAGCGCATAAATATACGCCGTCGTATAACGCCTATTGAAAGTGAGCAATGTTGTTGCAGGAATGCATCCAAGGTACCTCTATTGATTCGTAGCATGGAAAGCAATCTACCTGTACATCGAAACCTGCATAAACCAAGTCCGACACATTGCGAGGGCTACCAGTATAAGAACGCCCAACGTTACCCACGTGATGCACGAATAGCAAGTGGCGTTCTCTATGCAACCTCCTCCGCAGTTTGCTGTGACATACTTTGTAGTTAAAAAAAGCGTGATGTATAATGTCCCAGGTTACCTCACGCTGCCACACCACTTACACCTCACACTTCTGAGCAGTTACTACCAGGGTTGGGTCATTCAAACCGAATGATTTAAACCAAATTAAAAACAAAAGAAAACATGTTTTTTTGTTTTTATTGAGCTTTTTTGATTTTTCTTCATAAATATTGCAAAATAAACAGTTTTACTTCTAGAAAGTATCAAATTTTAGTCACAGAACTGAAGGGATGAATTAATGTGTTTCTTCTCAGGAATACGTTTGATTGCTAGGACAGTTAGGGTCTACTATTGTTTTTGTTGATTAAAAATGTATAAATTATTGAATTTTGTGCTGTTTCGTATCACACAGGCATGCCTAATTATGTTCTGCTAAGCTAGAAGTTATTGAAAATTAGAAGTAGTCGTTATATTGTTGCTATTAGATAGCTATTGAGCTCATAAGAAAGATGTAAGCATATAGCTATTTAACTTTCTTCAGTTCATTACTCTGCTCTTAATTAGCTAGAAGCTAGCTATTCTATCGAGATGTTTGTCATCCAACGTCATAAGTTCGTTGTCATTACTATTTACGCGTTGTCCCAAATGAGTCAATTCCGAAACCATCTCTTTTTATCCATTATCCTCTGTCTTATTTCATCGATTGCAATGTGTTCGCTGCAGATGATCTTGTCCACGCAGAGTTGACTCCAAAATTAAAATTTAATATTTCAAAGCTCTACTGAGGTTGGTATTCCAATCGACAGCTAAGATACAATTTTGGTATTATTGCAGCCGCTTCCTGAATTTTTGTGCGTTTTGCCATGTTGTTTGCACCCGAAAGTCATGATAAACAATAAGACCCAGGCGCATTCGTTGCCGTCATTTTGACGGACGGGCACCTTCGTTGTAAGGTAGTCCACCCACTGATACTACCTAAAGTAGTCCACCCACTGATACTACCTAAAGTAGTCCACCCACTGATACTACCTAAAGTAGTCCACCCACTGATACTACCTAAAGGAGTCCACCCACTGATACTACCTAAAGGAGTCCGCCCACTGATACTACTTAAAACACACATAGTGGATCAGTGTCAACCGATCGTTGCAGATCCATAAACGGAGAGGGCTGTGGCGTAGTGGATCATGAGAATGATGACGGCTACTGGCTGACGGAGGATGCGACCAACCAACACACCTACGTCTGTGAGACTGACTTAGGTAAGTCCATAGCTGAACAACAAACAGGTTAACTCACGCGCAGGTAGGTTATAAGCCCCGCCCACTCCTGTGACGTCAGGTGGAGAGATAGATAGCAAACAGTGTTAATTAGTTCATACTTGTTACTTGCCTAAAAATACAGTGAGCCTGGGCTCCCATGAACAAAAAAGAAGGGTAATCATTTCTACACTATCAGAGCTGTTAACTGTGCGATGTAAAAATCGGTTTGCTTGAAATAAGGCAATTAAATGTCGAACGAATAGGTTGACAAGCGAAAAAAATCAATTACAACAACATACCCGCGGCTTCCTAGGTATTGATATGGCGTATTTTGTAATCATCATATATCATTTTACATATTAATGCACTCCGCCATGAAAAATTGCGGCGGAAAAACATGGCTTACAGGAAAAAAAACTAAAGTAGCATACGCATTGTCGGGGTAGTATTAATCGCTCTAGAAGTAATTTAATTCCAAATTTATAAACTTTACTTGTGAAATTTGTATTTTAAAGAGCATTACTAGTCAAAATATTACAAATGGTCAAACGGAGGAGTGTTTTTGTTACTAGTTCAAGCTTCATATATTGGTCGTCAGAAGAAGGTATTTCATGTGATAAAACAGTTTCCCCGTCGACATAGCATTTTCTTTCGACTTCTCTGAAAATAATCGCAAATATTAGGGTAACTTAGCTAGACATGCGTTAAAAGTTTAACAAGAAATTTTGTTTCAAGTTTCATGATTTCTTTAAGAGAATTTGGCGGTTTCTCTGGTTACAAGGAAAAATTTCTAGAGAAAACTGAATTACTCATAACTACTACGTAGTGGTTTATCATTTTACACAGGCAAAAAAAAATATTTGAAGCACAGTAGATGTTACCGGTGAGAGAATACTCCTTTGCTGTCAAAACTCATTTTTTTTCGCGACTCCGGAGCTTTAGGAAAAAGAAGAAGGTTCACCAAGTTCTTTTTTTCTGTGTTCAAATAGCGAACATCAATTATCAGCCCATGGTAGCGGAAATATTGGTATAAATGGATAAGAAACACTATTGATACTTGAGCAAAACTGACGATCTTCGCTCCACCTGACGTCACACGAGTAGATGCGCAGAACTGTCTCAAAATGGTTAAGTGGTGAGTTAACCTGTTAACGTAGTTCAGCCATGGGTAAGTCGGTCCATCTGCTTGTAGCTAATGGTGACGACCAACCAACACACATACATCTGTTAGACAGTTTTGAGGTGCCATCGATTAGTGTGGTGAGGTCGAGTGCCTAAGGCTTGAGTTGCTGGGGTCTTTAGACAAATGCATTGACCTTACTTGCAATGAATCGAGTTTCAGGCGTTGAACCCACAGCTGCTGCCCTTAAGACGGCCGATAACTCACTTTTTGCAGTGCAAAATTGAGTCTTCGGCCGCCTGAAGCGTAGCCGAGCAGATGCTGGCAATTGATGAAGCCATCGCTCTTGTATAAACTTCCCAATAAATCAAGCCTAAGGGACTTGACGTCGCGATATCGATCGATGAAACCTTCGGCCAAGCAAAGGAAGAAAATGAAGACTTCAGAGTTCTCCAGAAACAAGCATTTTCCTTTTATCATCATCAAAACTCCATCTAATATCGAAGAGCGTAACGTCCAGACACATGGACGGACGAACGGAGCCTCAAGAAAAATTAAATGATGTACATTCTAACGGTACCAGAGGGAATTTCTAGGATATATTTGAACAATGTTTGCAGCTATCTTAGTTTAATGTGAGGTAGGGCAAATACAATTGGACTACGCAACAGATACAATATGTTTCCTCTAGCTTACAGGCAGAGTGCTGAAGCAAAGAAGCGATTGATGGTGACCCGTGCGAGCAATTGACGTAAGAATGAAAACCAAAGAGCGTATTGTTTTGAATCAGCTGAATAACACTTGTTTTTTTTTACGAACTAATGACGTTGATGTTGTTCCCATGGTCACGGGCCGTCTAATAATAGCTATAACAAAATGTCATGCATGTATGTTTTCCCTTCTGGAAAACGAAGTTTAAATATTGAGAAGGTAACAAAACAAGCGATTAGATCTATTTAGATTCCCTTTTTTCTTATACAACAAAACTACTCCAATATCAGCACAAATCATTATGAAGAGAACAACGGAAAGTTTGAGTTGTAGTGGATCTCAATACGCTAGCATTATAAGCATGATACTAAAACTATTTCAAATAAAATAAATTAAAAACGAACACATTTATTACTATTTCGGCATGAATAGATTCCCTGGACCTGTTCCTTTAATTCATGAAGTCAATTTCTTGTGGATATAGATCGATTCTAATGATTTTAAGGAGGCATCCTGGCGATTTTGGTCAAAATTATCAAGATTTTTTTTTCTGAATAGGGAACCTCAGGTAGTGGGAAAGTGTGTCTTATGAAGCAAAGAGCGTAAAAAGTAAAACTCATTGAGTTTTATTCTCTTAAAATTCCCAAAATATATATAGCTATATATAACCATTATTTCAAAAAATCAGGCCCAAATAAAGAAATATAGGAGTAAAATGGGTTCTTTTTCAAAAATGCACGTACTGTGCAAATTTCAGAACAATCGGTCCGCAAATAATAGCAATTTTGAAAAAAAACAGCATGCCACATCAAGTCCATGTTTCAGCATCGTTCTAAGTTTTCAGTGTGATCATCTGCAATAAGATGACCCGAAATATGAAAATGATCGAAATTCTGCTATTGCATATTATTGAGCTGGCCAAATTCTGGTCAGAACGAAACTATATGTTTCATGCTGACAAATCATCACCTGTATTTGTTTCCTGATTTCACCAATATAAGAGGCTGTAGACTACCTGCACTGGAATTAATAGATAATCAGTGAAGCAAGTGAAAGTGAGAGAGTATTTCTAAATTTGAATAATAATTCAACGTAATGCGACATTAAAATTTGACTAACTGTTGCATTAGCCTAATTACAGTTTGCGTTGAAGAATATGAAGCATTTCCCAAATGGTACACACAGGTATTCAAGTTTTTTCCAATGTAGGTATTTTAGGGGCTGCATTGTAAATCTTTTCTAGTCTTTCGAGCAGTATACTCAACTAAGGATTTTGGGGCTCCATTTCGTAGGATATAATTCTGAAGGATCCCTAACATTGTATGCATTTTTCTGCGGCCATGATATGTCTGACTGATAAACGCCGTAGTCTACATATTAGATACTTAATGCTTTTGCAGATAAATAAGTGAGCTTCTTATCTACTTATTTATTATTTTTTTTTGCAATGCTTGGCTGCCTATAGCTAAGGAGTTAATGAATAAATTCCAGAGCAGAACTTTGATGAGGTTCCCAGAAAATACATATTCCGTTGATTTTTTTCGTTACTATTTAGCAATATAAAAAGAGCCACAAATAATATCATCAACTACCCTGCACTCAATCAAATAAAGCTCGTCAAAAAAATCATCCATAGATGGTCTAAGCGCCTGCAGCGACCACAGGTCTCAGCAGTATATCTTAAGCCGATGTAGATAGTGCAATACGAGACTTCTATAAATTTTCTAAGTGACTAGTTTGCAACGAATTGCTGCCCATGTGAACGGATAAGCTCTTACCGCACTCCAGGTTTCTCTAAACATATTGGATAATGAAGTG
The DNA here is from genome assembly GCA_001587735.2 of Parhyale hawaiensis. NCBI lineage: Eukaryota > Metazoa > Arthropoda > Malacostraca > Amphipoda > Hyalidae > Parhyale > Parhyale hawaiensis. The sequence goes on along the minus strand of LQNS02277097.1, from coordinate 1,591,266 downwards.
GAGGACCACAGGCAATGCCATTCCCTGATTAATGCATCATGTAACACAGGTAAGCAAGGCTCTAACTGTGGGGCAGATTTACCAAACTATTGTGTGCATACAATCGAAAAAGATGAGCTGACAAGCTGCTTCAGCTGAATAAAGTGACTTTCAACGGCACAAACTCAGACAAGAGAGGAACATATGGAGAGTGGCTCATGAACGTCAAAAATCATGGGGGACAATTTAGCTATTACAAGACACAGTGATTACATTATGACAAAGCCCAATGCTACTATAAACTCTCATCAAAAGTCGCCCCATATTGCTCGTATGCGACAACAGTGACATAACTCAAAAAATGGGTATTTGAGTTATTAGCAGCACCTCAAAGTCCGCGTCAAATTTCATTAGTGATAATAACGCCAAACCTGAGTCTGTAAAAGTGGCTTCTTTAGAGAGGTAATTATTCAAGTAAAATTAAGAAAATACAGCGATATGAAAACTGTTTTCGCCTCTCCTGAAGGATATTGATTTTGACACCGTTGTCTCAAACGAGCGATAGATGCTTTAAAGCATGAACTCTCATCTACCGGCCCACCATGCATCTCCAAAGAGCTGGACATTCACAGAAAAGGTAGCCAATAACGATAATAATAATTTTTTTTATTTGAAATGATACCTCAATGGGGGCAACCCCATGAAGGCCATCAACATCTGGGCCGTCCACGTCGTCCGTTGTTCTACTGGCATTGTTAACTGGACAAAGAAAGACTGCACCGACGTGGACATCAAGACTCGAAAGCTAATGAACATCTATCGAGCTCTGCACCCAAGATCGCCCATAGACAGACTACATCTTGACAGAAGAGAGGGGGACCGTGGCCTCATCAGTGTAGAGGACTGCGTCGAAATGGTAAAAAAACGAGCTCTCTCCCACCACTTCAGAGAGAGAGCGACGACCCGTGGGCACGCTGCTTAATCGAAGTTGCTGGAAGAGACCGAAACGGCTAACCAGTTCAAGCAGCGACGATGCCTCGATCGGACTAACAAATGGAAGACCATAAAGATGTCCGGCCAGTACCTCGAGACTGTTCAGGATAAAATCGTACCAGACTCTTCGAAATGGCTTTTGAGGGGTGAGCTGAAACGGAAAACAGAAGGTACCATCCTGACAGCTCAAGAGCAAGCCCTCATAACCAGGTACACCCAAAACAAAATCGACAGAAAGAACGTACAAACAACCTGTAGAGTTTGCAAGAGCGCGGATGAAACCATCAACCATGTGATAAGCGAATGCGGAGCAAAAGGAATACAAGCGCAGGCACGATAAAATTGCTCGACACCTCCACTGGACCCTTCTGCAGATCCATAACTTCCCGGTCAGTGAGAGGTGGTACGAGCACGAACCTGCGCCCGTGGTTGAAAACGAAGCCGTGCAAATCTAGTGGAACAAGCGGATGGAAACTGATCGAGTACTTCACGCCAACCGACCGGACATCGCCGTCAGAGACAAACAGGAGAAGTCGGCCAAACTGATCGACCTCTCAATCCCCTTCGACTCCAGAATCGAGGACAAGGTAACAGCGAAGAAGGAAAAGTACCGCGACCTTGCCATCGAACTCCAGTGACTGTGGCAGATGAAGGTGGACGTCGTTCCAAGGGTCATCGGCGCTCTGGGGGTAATGTCCAAGAATCTCAAGACTGCCCTGGGAGAGCCGGAAGAGCCAGAAGAGCGCTCTGCTTATAACAACGCACATCATTCATAAAGTGCTCTGAGCCTTAGGTTGCGGGATGCCACCCAGCGCTTGAGCGTAGAGCTAAGCATCGCTCAGCCATCCCAAAAAATTTTGGGTTGTATAATCCACTCGATAGCAATAATAATGAAACAGCTACGCAGATACCAGTGTTGGAACGTCAGCGTCCAATAGATAGTTGTTTTAGTTCCGCTCACGCTTATTGATCATCTTTCGTTGGGAACACAGAGCTCTATCTCTCCCCGGGACCCTAATCAGTCACTATGCGACTGTGCCCCACGGGAAAAATCACAGTTACCAAAGAAATCGTTAGTGTCGTTAGTGTTACCTGCAAAGACGGCTTGGGGCCATCTGAAACAGGGAACAATAGCAACAACGATTATGACAGATAGGCTAAGATTATTGTTCTCTTGGAGCAAAAAAATTGAGCATACGACATCATTCTGTGACTTGAAGGGTGTCGGGCACCCGCGCAGTTTATTTTTAACATTTGAACAGTAGTTGGAGAGAATGTGGTCAGTTTATTCTGCCATCAACTGCTGTTTTTGGAGAAGTGACCAGGGTATGAGAAAATTATAACGAATAGGTAATGCGTTTAATGTCATCTTCAAGTGGTTGCAGCACATATTCAAGCAGAATGCGAGCGATAAATGTATTAATTTCATAACGTACCGACAGAAAGAACTGAAAATGTTTACCGCTATCCCAAGTAACGTTCAGTAGAGTTGACAGTGCAGTTCTTATACCCAGATGTTAACATCTCCATCATATATGAGGAGTGCCTTGAGCATGTTTTTGGTAGCCTACACTACACCTTCTAGTGAACGAGAATAGAAGCAGGAGATTTTAATTGGACGAGAGTACCTATCTGCGACTCATTCGTTTGATGAATGAATTGCCATAATCAAGATGGCGTAACTGTCATTCTTTACTTCATGTCATTTGCTGCTTCTTGGCAATTCTCAGCTGTGTTGATAAGTTGTTACCAACAAGAACATTGATGTGGATAAAGAAAAGTTATTTCTGTCACCAGTTCATAGCTTTATAAAAAATGACTGCCTATATAGAGTTTCCAGAGATGCTGTGATTGGCTCAACTCCGGTGACGGCACAGGGCACCCCGGCCAAATCTGTTAATTCTTATCATACCTGTTGTGTTATTATGTCCTACCTTAATAGTGTTACTAGAACACACATCAGCTGATATATTTTATGTACTGTATATTCAAACATAACATTTTGGGTCGTTGATTGAACCCTTCGACTTATTGTTCCTAGCTCATCAGTTTTATCTGGTGTGCGATTATGTGTGTAAGTTGTATTACTCTTGCCACTCACAGGCGCGTGTGTCACGGGCTGGGAGGAGCATGGCGATTCCTGCTACTATTTCAACCGAGCGGACGTAGACTGGGTGACTTGGCAGACTGCGTACGAGTTCTGCTACAACGTCAGCGCTCACCTCGTGATCATCGAAACCGAGGATGAGGACAACTTCTTCAAGAGCAAACTCTTGCCCGCTGAGTCCATGTGGATCGGCCTGTATTGTGAGTAGAGAGGGTTTTGTTACTTTAAAAAATATAGTACTGTAAGAAGCATTTCACTGCACTGAGATTGATGCACAGTTGGTCGATGGCAGGGCCAATAGACATTCCAGAGATGTAGGTGTTTTAGTGTATACTGAATTGACAACCGGGAGGTAAATTTCCCGCAGTGAAGCCGTCAGACGACCCGCATGTGCTTGTACAGATAATGTATTGAGGAAGTTATTTTTGACAACAATGTGAGGCGCATGACTTATCCTATCAGCATTTTGCTAGTCTAGTGTCCCAGATATGCCCGCAATATATTCGCATTGCGATGATAGACGTTTTCTCCATCGCTTCCCTTCTCGCTCCAACGAAAGATTGACATGGTCACCTCGCTTCACTTACCACTTTGGGACGTCTTTCCTATCCCGTTAGCTCGTTTTCTTTGCCCCACTTTCACTGGTAGTCGTTTTTCTACTTTTTCCTTTTGTTTCTGTGCTCCATGAGTAGTTTACATGTTTATCACAAGTAAGAATTTGTGGATGAACTAACTTTTTTTCTGGTAGAACCACTGTCTGTTAACATTGTCAAGGACTTCCCATTTCAATACTGAAGTTGATTGAGGAGACGGTACTGCCGAATACGTGAAACTGATTCACACACTAATGGAAGTACTGGAGCATTGATGTGTAGAGTCAAATTCAAGAGCACAATAACCTTGGTTCAGTTGAGGTTAAGTGGACTCGTCCCATATCGTGGATGCCACATAAGGTTGGTTGCTCTTTGTCGCAAGATTTTCCAACTATTCTTGGTTCATTACGTCAATTGTTACTGACCATATTCAAAAATATCGTTCCGTCCTGCCCGTCGCTTTCTCCGGATTTGCTCATCCACACGAGCGAAGTCATATGCTTGGTCTGTTAAACTCGATAGTCATTATGTATTATGCAACATGTCGTCGTGGTTCAGCATCTAGATACTACAACTCATTTGCAAGAAATTATAATAAAATGAAAGCTATTGTTTGTCAATACCAGTGTGTGTCAAGCGCTCGACCGACGGGCCAGCGTCATTAGAGCTATAATCTTGTTACTGTCATTTAAATGTAACCTCAATGAGCTATGCGTCTTTCCACTTCAACATACGATTATAGTAAGTACCGTGGGCAGTCAACGACACGGACAAGGCGTTCGAGTGGGCGGACGGCAGCGCCTACAGTCACAACTT
>LQNS02277097.1:1570514-1582944 GCA_001587735.2 Parhyale hawaiensis | reverse complement strand
CCCAATTAAAAATTTTCGGTGGAGCAAGCGCGGCGTATGGTGTGCACCTGGTCGCCCTTTTGAGCGGGACATCCATTAGGCGCGGGTGCTGCACGGTCGCTATGCGCGTTTTTGAGGGGTGGCACGGGCGACTTCGTTCCGAACATAAATCACTCATACTGGGCGCGCTTGTACCACCGAAAATTTTTAATTGGGAAGAGCAGCATTCCCCACAGTGGCCCGTGACACATGCAAACTTCTAATATTGTCTGAATTTAAAAAAAAAATGAAATTAGACAGCATTTCCACAAAATTATACTTTTTTGGCAACAGCCATGGTTAATACTACCGCACATGCAGACTGCGTATCAATGCGCGCGCCACACATATGCTGCGCTGCGCTGCCCTGCTCTGCGCTGCCCTGCGTTTCAATGTGCGCCTGGCTTTAGTCCTACGTTGTTTTACGCATGTGCCTGCCGAACTTACTGAGCAAGTCACACGTCGCTTTTATCGAGATCTTGGGCTAGTACCTTTTTGTCCCGTCTTGATTCAGCAAGTGGGGTCTTTGTTATTGGTTGAAATAAGTACGATGTCTACGGAGACTTAACCCTATCTTTCGGACAACGGTTTATTTTGCCACGGATTTTTTTTTGTACTATTACATACCTAAGGAAGAAAAACATTTATAGCGAGATAGCTTAACCTGAGTAAGGTAACATTAACCCTTTCGTTCTTAATCTGTGCTGTTTTTTTCAAATAACTCATTCTCCAGTAAGAATATAATGCGAGAAAAAAACCTTCTCGGGAAACAGCTCAGCTTGAGTAACATAAGGGTGAACTACAAGAACCATCTGACCCTCTTTATAAGACGTTCAACAATGTATGTTCCAGATGACGGTAGCGGCCTGGAGGAGACCTGGACCCCACTCACCTGTACCGACCCCCATACCTACGTCTGTGAGGTGCCTCGAGGTTCTGATGTTCACTTCGCTATACCTCCTCGTGAGTGTAGTGCTGTCTGTGGAACAGTCTTCAAATACCTGCATATCGTCTACTACAATACTATTGTGCCACAGGTTGAAGCCAGCTCCTTAGTGTTGCTCTCTCTTACAATTGGTATCAGTAGTAGGTGACGAGATACGCTTCCGTACTTCTGTGAAGGGGAGGATTGGGACTTTTTGAAAAAGTCTTTTATTTGTGGACCGATGTGAATGAAACTTGGTACTTTTATGTAAAATCGAAAAATAAATTGTTTTCAGTCGTGTAATTTTCTCCATTTTCGTCATATAAATCTAGTTATTCAAAGAAAACAGGCAAAAAGGAGGGGTGCTAGGTAAGACTCTACTCCTACATTTTTTTAGCTAAAGGCATGTTCTGTTTTTATGAGATGCGGGATTGCACCCGCTCTAGAACAACCATTTCTCAGCTTGATTTTCGATTTTTTTTTTAAATTAGAAAAATAATATGGCAAGTTCTTTTTTTAAAATAATGCACTGTCTATAAATATATGTATATAAAATATGTGTCTTTTTATATTAGGGCAATAATAGCAAACCGTCTTTCACTAGGTCGACACGAGGAAGCTAACCAACAATGAATTGGCATATGAAATGTTAGGCGAAGGTCAGGACTGTTTCTGCTAACATGAAGATGACTTTACGAACAACTGTAAGGCCAATCAAAGATTGACGCTAGGTAACCGGAGCTCAATGCTGGGCAAATCAAAGATTGACGCTAAGTAACGAATGCTCATTTTCTGGTCAATCAAAAATTTACGCTAAGTAATAAAAGCACATTGGGACGTTAGCAGAACCAGTCCTGGCCTTCACCTAACCTTCCGAGGGCCAATTCGTTGTTGAGGGGCTTCTGTACTATGGTGGTGGTGGGTGGCAGCATCTAAGCGAGCGGTTACTATCGAGAAGACGGTGGAACCAGTTCGTAGAGTTGTTTTTTATGCACTTTAGATTGCGGGAGGCGATTTCAGCCACGTAAAACCTAGAGAGCACATGAGGATGTCGCCTTAAAAGTTCGATGTCGCCCTGTAATATATAAAATTTCCTACAGTGTCGCCTTGGTGACACTACCATCACTCTATATATGTAAATATATACAAAGGATCGAGTCAGGATTTGATCCGGGGACCTAGAGATTACCACGCCGCCGCTCTAACCACTAAGCTTGGTGGTTAGAGTGGCGGCGCGGTAGTCTCTAAGTCCTCGGATCGAATCGTGTCTCGATTCATTGTATTTATTCTATTAAATCACAGGGGCGGATGGATAAGCCCTGTCTGGATAATACCAGGTGTTAACGGGACGAGAAACTGTTAGGTATATATACCTATATAGATAGGACCAACAAAGAGGGTCCTAACGGGAGGCCGATGGAGGGAGGGGGGTCAAAACTCATGAAAAGATGCATGTATATTATTTGTAGATGCTAATACAACACGAATACAGCAATGAAATTTCATTCATAGTACAAAAAAAAGGCATTTTATTACATTTCACGACAAAATTTCACGTTTTTTTCCTCTCCTGTAAAATGACATTACAAAATTTCACGTTTTTTGCCTCTCCTGTATAATGCGTTTTTTCTACCCAAAAGAACAGAAGTCAATAAGTTTTTATGCTAAAAACAAATGGCAGTTTTGTAACCCTTGAAACTTTTCTAACAAAACTATGAAGCCGGATTTTCCATTTTTGCCCTTACATTTTTTTTTTTTATCACACTCCAAAGCCGATTTTTTTTTTTTCATATACTGCAGTAAGCGTTAAGTAAAAAAAGGCTTAAGTAAAAAAACTTGTAGGAGCAAAACGTGTTTCTTTTCGAAGTTACATATATTGTGCAAATTTCAGAACAATCAGTCCACAACTAAAAAAAAATAAATTGAAAAATCTGGGTTGATCTCCCTAATTAAGGTGAAGGGTTTTCTAAAAAGTATTGAAGGGAGATAATATTATTTTTTGCTATAGCATTGACTTTTTTACCCTTGAAATTTAAGATATTGCAATATATTCTGAAACATTGAATATCATTTAGTTTCATATGCATATAGTGGTCATATGCAATCGTATAGCATACATTTGTTTTTAATTACCTCCGCCAAGGAGGTTATGTTTTCGTCGTGTTTGTTTGTCTTTCTGTCTGTCTCTTATTCTGTCTGTCACCAAGACAACTGAAAAAGTTATGGGCGGATTTTACCGAACCTTACATGAGTTGTTAGGTATGTTAAGAGGAACAGATGATTAACTTTTGGCGAAGATCTGTCCATCCGTTTGTTTGTTTATCTGTCTAGTTTTTGTTAGTGTCATAACTTAAAAAGTGACTGACGGTTTTTCATGAAACTTACATGAGTTGTTGGGTTTGTTACAGAGAGTAAATGATAAAATTTTTGTGATGATGTGTTTGCTCGTTCGGTTGTTTGTCGCTCGCTGTGTTTCATTTTATGTTTGTTAGCGCAACAATGCAAAAAATTATGAATGGATCTTTATGACACTAACAGGAGTTGTTAGTAATGTTAAAAGATACAATTAATTAAATTTATTTGATGATCGGTTGATCCGTTTGTGTGTTTGACTTATGTTTGTTAAAATGTTTGTTGGCAGCATAACTCAAAAAGCTATAAACGGATCTCCAAGAAAATTACAAACACAGTTAACATTATCAAACGGCACAAGTGATCAGTTTCGGTATTGATACAAAAAAAATCATGGTTTTAGAACCGGTTTGAATTTTTCGTTACCGCTGCCTTGCGTGGCGGAGGTATGCACTCTCGGTGTGCTCTAGTTTATACAGGTTTTACTCTGCGAGTTAAAATTTAACATTTTTTCATGTGTGCAAACACTGATTTCCCCCTCTCTATGTGTCAGGTAGTTTGATTTCCCCCTCCCTATGTGTCAGGTAGTTTCATTTCGCTATGCGATTGTGTGAACGCATCAATTATTCTAAAGACTGAACTCAATACATCACTCGCCGGATTGTTTCCTCTTAACAACGCTTGATCTACATAGAATTGACCTGACTCCTATTAATTAACAGAGCCGATGACCGTTACTTCAAAAAATAGTTCAATATGCATTTACAGGCACAAAAAATAAGTGATCGTTTCCAGCCGCATTCTTTATTTTTCTTGAAATATGAGATGCATAAAAGCATCGGCTCTATCAGCGATCTCGCCGTCAAACAGACAGCATAATTACTTGATGCGTAGTTGTGACAAGTAAAAAATTGAAAAAAATGGATTTAGTTGAAACAGATTTGACTGAATGCGTTGATTTTCAAGAAAAATAGCATTTTAAAATTTAAGCTTGATGGTTTCTTTCAATACGTCTTTCCCTCTGTGATAATCTTTCTTCAACAGTACTTGAAGATACAGAGTTGACGTGCCTAGTGAACAACTGCTGTTAGATTGATGATGGAAATGAACTGTGTTGGGTCGTTTACGTAGGATCAATATCAAAGTAACTTTTGACTACTATAGTCCGATCCTTTTGCTACATTATGCTTTTCTTAGCACTTTTAGGTGTTAGTAACCTGAATGACTCTTCCTCCATTTACAAAGAACTCAACGGACACAAACGCATAAAATACATAGCTAATGGCTTGTTATGGTCCTCAGTTGATCAGTACTGCCCTGACGGCTGGGAGCTCGACAACGACTACTGCTACTACACGTCGGAAGAAGAGATGAGCTGGACCGCCGCCGAGAATTTCTGCAAGTCCAACAGCGGCCACTTGGCTTCTGTCAACTCGTGGGCTGAGCAGGACTATATTCACGGTAAGGATTTAGTGAACATAGTAAAAAATAGGCGATGTAACACAGGTAAGGTAAAGTCAACTTTGACTGCAACCTCCATTGGAAAATCCACTCGCCCTGGTTCGTGCGGCAGACATAGACCAACTGGCCCCTGAGGAGTAAATGCAGTTGCAGCCGACGACTGGTCGAGAACAACTTTAGCGCCGAAACGGAAGGTTCAATGACAGGCCAGCCTCCTACCCTTGGGCAGGTACCCTCACGGTAGCGATGCGCACTAGCAAATGCGTTGATTCAGCGCGCAGAGTGCCTTGCGAAAGACTTGGTGTGGGGATTGATCCCGGGCACGTCGACACAACTGTGCAGCGCGCAATGTTCGCAGCTACCGCGGGTACACAGGAAAGGTATAGAATACTGAGAGCTCGCAAAACTGCCAAGCAAGGCAATGGTAATGAAAAGTTCATATGGGTTCTGAAACCATGAGTTCTTTTGTATCAGCACAAAAATCTAATCATTCGCATCATTTCACAGTACTAACAGCTTCGAAAATTTTCTTGAAGGTCCGTTCATAACTTTTTCGAATTACTTTGCTAAAACGTTCTGACAAATATTAGTCAAGCACACAAACAGCTTAGCGGATCATCACCAAAATTTGATCATTTCTGTCTTCTAACATTTCTGAAAATTCATGTAAATTCCATAATGCTCCGTCCATAACTTCTTGAGTTCTTTTCTAACGAACATAGCATCAAACAAAGACAAACAAACAAACGAGCAAAAAAAGTCGTCTCAAAAATTTGATCTTTTATTTTTCGTGATTTACCTATTAAATCATGTAAATTTCATAAAAAAATTCGTTCATAACTTCTTTGAGTTATGGTACTACGAAAAAAGAGACAGACAAATAACCAAACGGTTGAATGGATTTTCCCGCAAGTTTGTCATCTGCTCCTCTTAGCATGCCAAACTATCCCTATAAATTTCGTAAGGATTCTTTCAAAACTTTTTGAGTTATCTTGGTAACAGACAAGCAGTCACACAGGCAAATAGACGAACAGACAGACAAACTCGAAAATGCATGACCTCCTCGGTGTAGGTAATAAGGGACATACCTGCTCATAGTAAATAACGAAAGGGAACTCATGTACGAGACTGTTGTCACGCAGGTTCAATGATATTGAAAACAAATCGGAAAAAGAACAGAGCTAAGTATGAGTATGGCACCGGAAGGAAGCAGAGTTGGCACGAAGGAAAAGCTGCTTCTAGAGCTAGCCGACGGAATCTATGGTGCCCCTTGGGATGGAGGCGTATGCATTTATACATTAACTAGAGTGCCCACGCTATCAGAAATGACAGCGAAGGAATTGAGACGACCCGGCTTTATTTAATATGCCTTTGTCACTGATATGCTTCTGAAGTATGCTACAACAGCCGACTCAAATTGTAATTCGAGATAAGTGCTCTCTTTCAATTCATGTAAGAAGCACAATTGTTTCCCACCATAGGTGGCACGCGGAAAAAATCTTACATTGACAATCATCGAAGCGTCAGTGAATGTCAATATACATATTACCCGCCACGTATCCATGATACCGAATATGCCTTCAGTACATCAAAGATTTTGTGTTGAAGTGAAATCTCCCCCGTCAATATTGAGACAGCAAGTGGAGAGAAATAATGTCTACTGACCGTGAAATATCATCTCTTCGTGCGCCCTTCGATCATTTAGGTTTCCTAGATTTATTACACACAGATATACACTACAATACTGAAGACTTTCAGATTACACTACACATACAGTAATATATCTGCATAACCCATTAAGAAGTTGTGGGGTGTTTTGGGCAACAAGTAATGAATATACTAGTACAATTGCATGACATGATCTTTATAAGTTTTTTTAAGGCGGTATTAGATATTGGCTTTAAAAAGTGCGTTTGAAAAATAGTTGACCGTTTCTCTACATCAACACGCACATTTGAAAGATTGAGAATGGAGCGTTTCATCTCATAGTTTTGATGGGGTATGACTGAGCCGTAATATTGTTGAAATATACGAGGATGATTTTGTATGAGTGTAGGGAAAAATGCAAGCAACGAATAGTTATACACATCTTGAAATTGCAACATTAACATTTTGTAACATGCGGTACATATCATTGCGGTTCATTAACGGCTTACTAATACTGCCTCGTTTAACACGAAGTATTCGCCTTAGCATTTTATTTTGTACAACATCTAATTTGCTATTGTAACAATGAGGGGCTGCACCCATATAATAATATTCTGAATTAACAAAGAATAAGCTAATGAATAAAAAGTTGTTTCAACGAATCACGATTGACATAATAAGACACCTTATATATTACACAATGAACTCTACTGAGCTTTCAATCTGGGCTTTAAAGCTCAGCTTATCATCAAGAATTAAACCAAGATATCGAAGCTAAGACATCCGTTCCTATTCTTTACCAATGAAATGAATCGTCGATAATTCAGGACAAGAACATGGAGTGAATAACATTAGCTTATTTTGAACCTCATGCGCAATCAATGTATTTTGAGTTAACCAATTCCGACAATTTACTTAAAATATTTTGAGTATCAGTAATGGCTGAGAGAAAATTTCATCTATTGGTTAGAACACTACATCATCAGCAAGCAGAACACACTTCATGCCAAGGGTAGTTACATCATCAATAAAAATGTTGAAGAGCAGCGGTCCGAGTACGCTTCCTTGAGGGACTCCAATTTTAATTGGTAAAACTTGAGATTTAACGATGGTACATAATACATATTGCTCACGGTTGGATAAGGAGCTTGCTAATAATGCACTTGCTGTCCCACGAATACCATAGTTTTCATTTTTTTTTTCTACAACAACTGTTTGTCAGCCGTATCGAACGTTTTCCTCAAGTCTAAAAAGAGGCAGACCCCATACTATTTATCATGGAAAAACTTTTATAACTCTGTCTCTAGATGAAATATCGCGAACGTAGTATTAGATTTTGCATGAAAGCCAAATTATTGACTGGAAATTACATTATGAATCGCTAGGAACTCTGTTAATCTGGAGTGAATTAATTTTTCAAGTATTTTATTTAACGTTGAAAGCGTTGATATTGGTCTGCAATTTTTAGACATGATTAGGATTGCCTGTCTTGGATATTGGTATAACACGAGCATGCTTTATATTATTGGAGTAAATACCATCTCAAAACACAAGTTGAAGATATAACAAAGTGGATTAACTATACAATTCAAGACTTTCATCAGAGAAAAGGTTCAATTTCATCATGGTTACAGCGTTTACCACTAAATGATTTCAATATTTGTATTATATAATTCACGACACAAATATCATATACATAATTAGTATCAATGGAAGGATTCACAAATTGTTGGCGTAGGTGTTATACAGGAGTCGTTGCAATAGATGAGAAATAATTACCTCTGCCAAGGAGGTTATGTTTTCGTCGTGTTTGTCTGCCTGTCACCAAGATAACTCAAAAAGTTCTGAACCGATTTAGAAGAAATTCACAGGGATTGTTAGGTATGTTGGGAGGAACAGATGATTAACTTTTGGTGAAGATATGACTATCCGTTTGTTTGTTTGTTTGTTTGTCTGCCTTATTTTTCTCAATGCCATAACTCAAAAAGTTATGGATGGTTTTCATGAAATTAACATGAGTTGTTACATACATAACAAAGACTAAATGACCAAATTTTGGTAATGATCCGTTCGTTCGTTTGTCACTGTTTTTAATTTTATGCTTGTTAGCACAATAACTCAAGAAATAATGAATGGATCTTTATGAAATCTATAGTGGTTGTTAGTAATGTCGAAAGACATTAATGATTAAATATCTGGTGCAGATCGGTTTGTTCGTTTGTATGTTTGACTCATGTTTGTCATAACGTTTGTTAGCAGTATAACTCAAAAAGTTAAGAACGGATCTTCAAGAAAATTGCACAAGCTGCTATTACTTTCATACGACATGAGTGATTTGATTTTGGAGTTTATACAAAGAAAATTATGGTCTCTGAGTCAATTTTAATTATTTGCTACCGTTGCCTCGCTTGGCGGAGGTATGCGCTCTCGGAGTGCTCTAGTTGTAAAAGAAACTGGCTGACTCGGCATCTGCAAACTCATTCCCATTAAACTGAGCGAGATATTTTTAGAAAGAGTTTCTGTTTGAAATCTCATTAGAGCACGCCAGATTTTGCGAGACGAATTACTAGATTTATGATTTTTTAGTAGTTTTATTCTTCCGATTTGAGTATGAGTCGATTCAGTACATTTCTATACCTACACAGTATGCGATTTTTTACTATATCTTGCCCAAATAATTTCTACGATCTATATTTCCTTCTGATGACAAACTTAAAATCATGGAAAAGCCATTTTGGCTTACTAATTTTCACTTTATTCTTAACCTTTACTAATGGGAAACATTCAAAATAGATCGAGCAAATGAAATCATAGAATTCACCCATTGCAAAGTCAGCATTTGACTTACTGTATACCTGAGCAAAGCTTGCTTCTTCCGTTTTGCTGACAAAGCGTTCTTGGAACTCAACAACATTAGCAGGCTTTGAAAAGTTATTGGAGCAAGGATGTTATGTTTTTGTCGGGTTTGTTTGTCTGTCTGTCCCTTTGTTATTCTGTCTCTCATTAAGACAACTCAAAAAGTTATCGACGCATTTTCGTGAGATTTAAATGAGTCGTTAGGTTTATTACGAGGAGTATATGACCAAATTTTTGTGATAATATGTTCATTCGTGTGCTTTTCGCTGTGTTTGTTTTTATGCTTGTTAGCGCAGTAACTGAAAAAGTTCCAAATAGTTCTTTATGAAATTTATAGCAGTTGTTAGTAATGTTAAAGGACATAAATGATCAAATTTTGGTGCAGATCGGTTGGTTCGTTGGCATGTTTGACTTATGCTTGTCATAATGTTTGTTAGCAGCATAACTCAAGAATTTATGAATGGATTTTTAAAAAATGTAAAAAACTGTTAATACTATCAAAAGACACAAATGATTAGATTTTGGAGTTGATACGAATAAAATCGTGATTTCAGAGCCAATATGAATTTTTGTTACCATGGCCACGCTTGGCGGAGGTATGCACGCTGAGATTGCTCAAGTTAGCTTCTGAATTTGTACGTGGTCACCTGAGAACAAACATGTGGTTCAATGTATTGGACAAGCAATAAAAATAAGGCTGCATGGCAGCGCTAAGGGAAGCTGTAATATCGTTATTGTTTCGATTTCAAAAGGTGTTTCAAGCAAGAAGTGCAATGAGATGAAGGAACACTGATCCCACATTCGCCATCTTCTTCAACCTGGATGGATATCGGTCTCCATTGAAACGCAACTTAATTACAAAATCTCTAACCTGGCCTATATCTCGCCTATTTTGTTAAGAGGGGGGCACGAAACATACAAATATACAAACAAATAAACACACGACAGTGGTCATTATATTGTTTGATTCGCTAGTACGTACTTACATCTTTTGCGTAACGCTCTTCACTAACAGATAGAAGCAAATTAGAGATTTAGCTTTGGGAAGCTGACGTATCTATGATGCAGCGGGCGTCCGTAATCTCCGGGCGTTTGGGCAAGGTTTTTTGATTGAATCATATTTATGAGCCCGTACTTTTGAGTATAAATTAGTTGGGACCTGCATCGTGCTTTGCTACCTTGGGATTTCCAAGAGTGCAGTTAGACAGGGCAGTTTACAGGATTTATTATCTGCAAAGAGGCTGGTTGAAAGATATCATACATCGAGTCTGGGTGCTGTAAAGGTACAGTCAACTTTGGCTGCACTCTCTACTGGCAACCCACACACACTGGTTCGTACCGCAGACATAGGCCAACTGGCACCAGAGGAGTAAGAGCAGCTGCAGCCGACGACTGGTCGCTAAGAGCCATGGCACCAAAACGGAAGGTTCAACAACTAGCCATCCCCCTACAATAAAGTAGGTACCCTCACGGTAGCTATACGCGCAAGCAAATGTGCTGATTCAGCGCACTGAGTGCCTCGACAAAGGCCGCGCCTGGCTTGGGAATCGTTCTTGGCACCTCCAGCACAATAGTGCCATATGCTACGTCCACCGCTACTGTGGGCATAAGTAGATGCGCCATTGCCATGGTGCAATCTGATGGTTTCACTGATCCATCTGAAAGGCCTTGCCAGACCGTGAAAATTTCGCAGGTGCAGCTGGTTGCTATAATTACGGCACAGTCTCACCGCTCAGAAACTCGTACCGCAGGGTCATGGCGTGGCCAGCGTGGTAAAGCGAACTTCCTTAGAGGCTGATCCATGGGAGATGGAGGGTGCAGGCCGCTGCACCATGTCCCCAACTTTCCCCCAAAAGACTGATGGAATATTGCCCCCATTCTCAACGACAAAACCTTAGAGTTATCTAGAGCTCCCTAGTACGTACTTACATCTTTTGAGTAACGCTCTTCACTGATAGATAGAAGGAAATTAGAGATTTAGCTTTGGGAAGCTGACGTATCTATGATGCGGCAGCCGTCCGTAATCTCAGGGCGCTTATCCCTTTTGGCTTGCTGTTTGTGTATCAAATCTCTGTGTTTTTTTTTTATAATGCCATTCCGTGTGGCTTTTTTCAGTCTAGTCTTTTTAGGGATTGAAAACACCGAGTGTCGTTATGAGGTGACTTCGCAATGTGTTGAAAAAATCAACATAAACAAGCAGGGGATAATGGGGCATGCCATTTACTTTCTTTTGTGGGTGGGTCGAAATAAGTCACAGCTCCTCCCTTTTTGTCTTACGCGCCAGCTGGATTTCCCTACTGCCAGAAATGAGACTGGACTCCCATCCCGGGGAAAGTATAATGCGCTATGGACGATATTGACAATGTGTAGACTGAAGACTGAATTATGTTATATGGTCCCCCTTCCGGTGACGTAAGAAGTCTGTGTCCAAGTACCGCTTATCCCTTTTGGTTTGCTGTTTGTGTATCTAATCTCTGTATTTTTTTTATAATGCCTTTCCGTGTGTCTTTTTTCAGTCTAGTCTTTCTAGGGACTTTGGGAGGTGAGGCTAGAGGACCTGAATAATCTAACAAACTTCTATGATGCCATTTCTCCTGTTTTTTCTGGGAATTTGCAATAATTTCTGAATATAATATCAAAGAAAATACATACCTGCTATAGTACTACGTCAGTGTGCTAAATACTATCAAAATGTGGAAATAAATGCCCCAACTTTCTCAATGGCTGCTACCACTGCAGGGAGAGCATGCAGACAGATGTAAACCATGCACTGTGATTTTTGAATATCAGAATTGTTTTGGTTTCCAATATTACCGTACCACAAAGAGAAAATGTTGTAATGCCAGTAAAATAGCTAGACACATGCCCTGGAATTGACTTTGACTTATTTAAGCAAAAAGAAATGGTGGAAGGAGATCGAAAGACTAATTCCATTATTGGAAATGAACTACTAGAGTGCAATGAAAAGGGCTGCTGGATCACGGTGGCAGACATTTGCTGGATTTCATTTATAGTGAATTGGACTGGGCCACTTATGTAGTTAAAAAAACTAGTGTCCAGCGTCGTCAAGATATGGTGACAGATGTCACAATTATTTCAACTAAGCTCCATTTTCTACACGCTCTTTATGGCTCCACTCTGAAAAATTAATTTGCTGACATGGGTGTTACT
>LQNS02277097.1:1558046-1569019 GCA_001587735.2 Parhyale hawaiensis | reverse complement strand
GTCAATCCAAGTTCGAGAAACTGAAGCTAATCGGATTGGATTGACTTCTGTGTGGTGGCACGCGCAATGATAAGAAAAAGTAAACCCCTCAGGTCAAATCCGCCTAAAAAATAAAAAGCGCCACCACACTTGGACTCTTCAGGTATAGCCTGAAATAGTCACTTTTTACTGATGACCAGAATAGGCATAGCAGTATTAGACTGAACATTGGCATTGTGGTACACAAAATCATCATACTCTCCTTCATTAGAAATAGCATAGTCAAGATTCTGGTTCGAAGCAAATTTAAAATTCTTATTTTTAAAAACCTGAGACTGACTGGACTTTCCTTTAGAATTAGCAAAGCACATTTTCTTAATATGGCCTTTTTTCTCACAGGTGTGGCACTCAGCATCCTTAAAAGGACAATCTTTATTCCAGTGTCTACGGCCACAACCACTACAATTATTCTTAGGATAATATCTATTTCCCCCCTTAGCACGCTGAATCTTAGGACTGCATTCCGCACCCTCAGCACGTCCAACCGCATTAACTGCACCAGAGCGACCCATCTCCCTCACATACTTAGCAGCAGCCTCCTTAGCTGTAGCAATTTCCACTGGTCTATTGAAAGTTAAGTCTGACTCCGTCAGTAAGGCTCTTTGAGTAGCCTCATCGTGCAGGCCAACAACATATCTGTCTTTCAACATCTCGCTGAGTGTGTCACCAAAAGAACAGGTATGGGCACAAGCTTAATCTCAGGTACAAACTGTGCAACTGACTCACTTGCCTCTTGTTTTCTATTATAAAAATTGAACCGTTCATAAATAGTAAGTACTTTGAGCTCAAAGTGGTTCTGCAGAGTAGTTTTCAAATCAGCATAGCTAACATTACCTGGAATCTTTGGTGAAACCAAATTTTGCACTAGCACAGTTTAGGACCAATGAGAGCCAGAAAGCAGCAACTTTCTTCTCATCCGGAATAGAGTTTGCCAAGAAAAATAAGTCTATTCTTGTACAATATGTATCAAAATCCTCCTCTGCCTCATTGTAGAGGTCTATGCTGCCAATGTGTGCCATTACTAATAGGTTAAGTCAGAAATCATCAGACAAGAAGAATAGCCTACTAGCTATGCTACTAAAAGTCCACTGTAGCATCTAACCCAGTTCAACGAATCCTCGTCGCCATTTTAATGTTACACCGTAAGTAATCAGCTATGGAGTAATAGCAAATACAGTAACTAGCATATAATAGACACTTAACGTAGGTAACTCACCGGTAAGGTTTGAGGCAGAAGTTAAATTGTATGACACCAACAAATAGCCAAAAGTAACGGTGCAAGTGGGAGTCACCGTTCGAGCGTTGTAGGGCAGTCAGTCGGTATAGTCTGAACAGTAATGCGTATGTCGGGGGATAATGGAGGGATACGTACGTCCTGCAGTGCGTCTCAAGTCAGTTAAGTTAGATTGTTACGGCGCTAGGCGATGACAACAGTGATCGCTGTTGCCACAAAAGAGAATTTAATAGCTAGTTAAGGCAACAATTATTTTATTAAACAATAGAACTAAGAGAAACGAACTCAACGACCTAATAGAACACTATTTAAAATATTTATTTATTTATTAGGGAATAATATCACTATACTGCAGTCAATATTTCAAAACATTTTAGTAATTACAGCGAGAGCAAGTACATGTCACCATTGAAAATATCGAAAAACAGATATATATGTATCGTCCCGGCAACACCTGGTATTATTCAGACAGGGAGCTCTCCGTCCGCCCTTGTGTTTAAATAGAATAAATACAAAGAATCGAGTCAGGATTCGATCCGGGGACCTAGAGATTACCACGCCGCCACTCATACCACCAAGCCACAAACAGCTAAAAGCAACGCAAGCACGCAAGGTACTTGTGTTGCCCGCTACATCAGTGCAAGGATATTAAGGCAGAGAATGGTCCCCTGGTAGGCTGAGTGAACTTCCTTCTCACAGTTCTGTATCCCATGCTAGTCACTGTTTTGGTATGACAAACAAAGGACTAACCTCCACACAGTTTTCAAGTCCATCCTGGTCGTTGGGTTCGCCAGGGTACCAGTTGGTGTACTCCAAGGGGCTGGTGTCGACCCACTCGGTGTAGGTATTGTTGTCGCCAGCGTGAAGGCCGATCCAGGCATCATCGTAGCCGTCGGTTATTGCGTCTGTTACGGAACGCAGTTCATTAATTTAAATGTGGTTCATTTTTGAGATTCCCTACCAGCAATATTGTCTGCGGTCCGAGGAGAGGGAATCTAAAAAAAAAAAACATAAACCTCTTCCCTTGAAAAATAAGCAAGTGAAAAAGGAAAATTAGCTACCAAGGGCTATATAGTAGAATACGAAGAAAACAGGAAGTGAAGTAAACACGAAAAGACAGACGTCGCGAAGGTAATTACGAAAGATGTTGCAAACTGTCTTGGATTATTCATAACAACACTTTTTACCAGTTTGCTATAAAAGTACTGTCCAATTTTTCAGATCATAGGAACATATTAATATGTGAACCCGTGTGCGCTCCATCTGCATTGATGTTAGAATGTTGGACTCGCGGCTTAAAGTGCAGAAGTTCAAGCCCGTTTTCCAGAAGTGCATCTCGCGGTGCCTGGCGAGCTGAGTCAGCGTTCAGGTGCGGGGGAGGGATGGGTGTTGTTGTTTATTTTGCATGTGTGTACCATGTTTCATTCAAATCGGAACAAAAATCATACCTTATTCTTCTTAAATAGTCGTATTCCCGAATTTCAACGTGAATTTTTCAGCCAAACGGTTCAAAATTGGTTTATGTCCCCAATTGAATGAAACTTGGTATAGATATATACAGTCGAAAAATAATGTGGATTAGACCTATGTACTTTTTTCCTATTTTCGCGTAGAAGACGAGGTATTCGAAGAAAACGATTTTGGCGGGAGAAGTACAGGAGTCAAACCCCATTTACTTACGATTTTACATCTTTTGCCAAGCTTCATGAAGATCTGGGGAATAATAAAATGTTCTTGAAGCGAAAAATTAGGTGCTACAAAAAAAAAAACTCATCTCCCCCCCCCCACTTAGGGTTACATTGGCGTCCTAACAATTCGCCTGCGTGTCCGTCTGGCGTATAGCTACTCTTTAGTAAAAAAAATAGTTTAGATATGTCAAGATTTCCGCGGTTTGTAACCTATTTAACGATTTACCGAAACGTGTGCTATGGGTTCCGCGATTCCGTGATGGCGGATTACCTTTCCACTATCGGCTAATTGCCATTAAATTTGAATTAATTCTGCTCTCACGATTGCAATTTCGGATTTTTCAAACAGTTTCGATTAAGTGATCCAAAATATTGAATTGAAGAACAAATTTTCTCTGGCGGAAGAATGTGCCCAGGAGTGACTGGATCTCTTCACGAAATATCTACAGTATGTACGTAAGGGCAATACCTAGACTTCAAAGCAGCCGTTAAAAGAGTTCATCATCAAGTCTTACCAAGATACCGCATCTACTTTTTGGTTCATTGGCTTGCACCTTCAAAGACTGATGGTGACTAGCCGTTCGTTTCATCTGGAGTATCAGCGTGTTCAGCCAAATGCTGCATATCGCCTATATTAAAGATTTTACCGGTAACATCTTAAAAAAATTACTAAATTTTTGGAAAATAGTACATGTACTTTCAGCCACCGGGTCTTTTTAGACGAGGGCAAAGCGGAGCTTCTGGAAGAGCTGGGCCTTTTCCTGGAATAACTAACCGCAACTTTGTCAATAAGCTTCAATGTTGGCAAACGCTCCATCGAGCATATCGGCCAGAGCATTAATGGCTGCATGACAAATTACGAGGAATGGCTCTGCACTGGATTCTATTAGCCAGCAATGTGATGTAAGAGCAACTGTCGCCAGTAGCAAGTTGGCAAGAGACTTTAATAACTAACAATGTCCCAGAATTCATTACGCGAATTTTTTAGTAAGAAATCCTACAATACAGTCCTTCTCCGATGCAAACCAATTGTTCGCCCCCACTGTGTATTTACTGTTCAGCACAGGCCAGCGCATCTTGTAGAGGATTGGGCAAAATATTATCTGCGTCATATATGAATATCGCTTTCGGGAGCTTAGACTCTTCCCTTTCGAACAAAGATGTTTCATGAGGTGACTCATTGAATCCTGCAAGTACATATGTACTAGGCTTTAACGATGTATCGACAGTAAGAATTTTCGAAGAAGATAGCTAGCAATAATCGCTACCGAAATAACAGGCAAAAGCTAATACATCAACGTCACTTACTCAGGTCCACGGTTTTCTCAAATTTTACAGTGAACTTTCGGAATAAGATCCTCCTACCTGTTAGTGCAGCGCAAACAGCTACGGACAAAGGCCGCCTGCACTTGTATAGGACAAAGTGCAGCGCCCTCCGTAGCTTTGCAGCCCACCCTTGTAGCTCATACATCCCTGCATTTTGTATATTAACCCACATCTTCCTTGTTCTTTCCCTATGTTGGTTAATATTCTAAACCTCTGAAACAATTTTCGACCTCTTTACCACATATAACACTAAATACTGGCAGCAGAACTCAGCTTAGAGTAAGCCATACATGTGAAATTTAGTGCACGCAGATCGTACAATAAAGTCGACTATGCTTCGCATTACGTTGTGGCCGTTAGTTTACGTATTTGGAACTTGTTGAAACCAATGTAAGATTCCTATATCTAGCAATAAATGCATGAAGTAGGTCACCATCGGTGACAATTGTATCGCTAAGTGTTTCAGTAAAGCCCGGTGCCCACGTAACAAGAATTGTGGACGCTAGCAGCCAGAAGCAACTCAACTAGTCCGTTTATGTAGCCGCGGCACGGCTTCAGCTTGCGCAAATTTCAGATGTACAATAAATGATCGTAAATCTGAATCGCTTTTGGAATTTTACACCAAAGCAAGTGACAATGGTGAAAGTTCAGCTATCGCTCCTAATTATGAGCAGCTCAAGCCCACAAAGATTACTGTTTTAGAATTAGTACACAATGTTGATAGACGTCAAGCTGAAGTTGAGTTGGCTTTAAGCGGCTCGCGGCATCGAAAGTTGTTACGTGGGCATTACGTCTCGAGGTAATGGCGCCTCTTGACAGCAAGGTGGGGCACTCCACCTATACAAGACGTACAAGAGGTACAATAAGGCCGTCCATGCAGTAAGATAGGTGCTCTGTAGACATTGGAAGACCGTGCGTCCGGCGATACAGCAGAACTTCCCCCGTCTCACTCAAAAACGAGAACTTTTCAGAAATGGAGAAAAACCTCACACATAGAATAGGAAAGGTGTTAATTTTGCCGCAACGGTTTTCTGAAATTTGCCCATAACAAAAAATTTTCCATATACATAGTAAGGCTGTTGCAGCTCTAACTAACCAACTACAAACGTTCTCTCTCACCATCGTTGGAGTCGTCGTAGAAATCTTAGTACATTACCGTCACAAATTTTTAAAATTAAAGCGAGTACGGAAGATATCAACACTAGATATCCTATTCACTACGAGGTTACTTCATAAGGGAAGAAAAGAAACCTCAGAATAACTTACCTAACAGGAACTGGTTCTCGTCTGCATTTAAGATGGAGGTGAGGGTGCTGCCGTACATGGAGGTGCAGGCAAATTTGGCCTCCTCCCAAGACTTCAAGTCCGACTCGGGGGAAATGTAGTAACAGAAGCCGTTGAAGCTTTGCCAGCCGTCAGGGCAATCTGACGGAGGAGAACTGAGAGATGAATTGCGTGCAGCATAGATACAGCAGAAGAAAAGAACGAACGCGATTTTTCCAGCTTCGTGGATAAGCTACAACGTGAAATATCCTGCAGGAGATAAAAATAAACGACGATATATTTGTGTGAAAACCATTTTAGCTACAAGGGTCCTTCCTACTGCAATGCCTTCTATTTTTATTCCATCCGAAGGGATTTGAGGTCGACCTCAGATTGCATTGTTATGATGACAGATTTGCGATCTGAAACTTTCATCTCTCTGTTGTAGTTATGGATGGTGTAACACTCTAGAAAAGCAATTACTGTCATGGACGTGCGTCAGAAGTAGAGAGGCGTCATCGAATTCCTCCATGCAGAAAAGAGGGGCCAATAAACATTCACCAGCGCCTGGTGACGTTTATGGAGTCGATGCAGTTGATGTCAGCACAGACAGGAGATGGGTTCGTCGATTTCAGAGTTGCAACAGAGAGGTAAGAGACAAAGTGCGCTTTGAACGCAGGTGCACAGTGGCCAATCCGGAAAACACAGTGCTTTTGATTAACTCATCCACGTAGATCGATTGATAACGGTGGATGAAATGCGTGTGAAACGGTCGTGGGTGTTAGTGCACTAGAAATAATATTGACATCACTGGGATACAGCAAAGCATACAGCACGACAACGCCAGGCCATACACAAATTTGGAGACATATGGAATGTGTGACAAAGTTTGGTGCACCGGTGCTGTCTCATCCACCGCAGAGTCCCGATCTGGCGCAGCCACACTACAACTGATTCGGATTTCTGATGGACGCATTGCGTTCTGAGCGTTCCCCCGATTACAACGCCGTAATCGCAGCCGTAAAAAAATGGACGACTTTGGCAGGCGCTTTCTTTTACGACTGAAGTATCAAAGCTCTCGTTCATTGCTGGCAAAGTGCATTGAGAGTGGTGGAGACTACATACAAAAATAAATTTTGGAAATAAAGTGTCATTCCTTTTAACGGTGCCTCTTTTTCCATCTTCGTAGCTCTATTATCACTATTGTTAAAGTACACTAGGCTGGTGGCGTGGGAACAGATAAACTCTAAGAAGTTGAAAAACCCCCACGCAACCAGCCCAGCGAGCAAAAAAAAAAGAAAAGATCCGATATCACAGAATAGCTCTGTGTACAGATCGTTAAGAGATTTCAATATCCGCACCAGCAATGACAGAACCATCAAGACCATTCCAAATATCCACACATGATTTACAAAAATGAATGAGAATACTGGCCCGTATGGCATGGTACCGGTTCCAAGGTAAACTCATGAAGACCACCGCTACACCGAATATACAGAGTAAAATATAGAAACCTTAGAGGACGAAACATAGCAAACGCAGTTCAGCGAAAAACTGACTGTTTTGAGAAGCACGGAATGTATTGGAGCGCGCACACCATACAGCGGCAGTTGAGCAGGACGCTGCCGCTGTTCGGTGTGCGCGCTCCAATGCATTCCGTGCTTCTCAAAACCTGCTTCTCAAAAAAGAGCTTCTCGCAGAACTGCTTTTGGTATGTTTCGGCCATTACTTTTGGAATGACCCTCACATATACTCTGATTTCCTTATTGTGGTGCTGTCCTAATTTCTTTTAGAATACTTAAAAGCCACAATACTAGGTATATACGTAGAACGTATGTATAACATAGTTACATTTATGGGTGTGAGTGAAAATTTTACACTAAAAAACATATACCTAAGTCTGCGTTAAGAAAAAGAAACACGACTGCAACACACTACATTGCGCCCCGTACACCGAGCTTCTTCTGGTACCGTTCTTGTCAAAATAACAGACAAGTTTCCAAAGAATAACCTCTCACTGTTTCTTATTTGCGTCGTTATTAGTTTGATCATTAACATCAAGTACAAAAAGGTCACTTTCTAATTCTCCAGTGTTCCTAAAGCAAAGCGCAGCATTTGATAGTGGCTGAGTTTTCTTTCTGCATTTAATTCTTTTCTTCCTCAGTTATCTCTATGATTAGGACGCACAGGCAATAGCTCATAGAGGGCCAAAGCGTAAGTCTCGGCTGTTCTCTGGGAATGGACCTGTTGGTCCGTCTACTGTCTGCTATCTAATAAAAAAATTCAAGAATAAAACTGGCTGAAAATTTAATATTATTTTTTTATGAAATGAAGCAAAAGTAACGGTGCAATTTTATTTGATTTCATAGTAAATCTATTGGTTACACTAAAATTGGGTTGTGTACCATTTCTACAGAGTGGTAGGAGGGGTCAAAGGTATAATTACGAAACAGTAGACCGGTGCGTGAACAACATTCTCACAATAATCGATATGTTTGCCCTCTTCTTTGACTTGCCGTTTCCACATTTTCCGTCTCACGCTAATTAGCAACTCTTATTTCCTTCTCTTACCCTTCTGCTTAAAGTCTTTCTTGTCACTGTGCCCCATAGACGCTTCATTTCTTCATTGTAGCACGTCTCTGTTCTTGAGACTGTAGTAGTCTCGTTCTTCTTTTACGTTCCCTATCCTCTTTCTTAATTAAACGTGCGTGTTCCAAAGTAAAATCTTAATTAAGACACTGCGACAAACTTGAATGTCCCTCGAGTCAGCTTATATGCAACGTTAGTGGTCCGTATCCATAATACCGTCGTCTATACTTTACTCTCTGTTTCACTGAAGTGCTCAAATTTTGGCCTCTGAAGCGAAATATGCACTCTCAGAGAAAGACAGTAAGCTAGAAGAAGTAGTTGTATACTGCCCAGTGCCTGTGAAATACTTGAAGATAAAAGCTCATCGTCAAATCTAATACTAAGAATGACCGTCGTGTGTTTATAAATATATATATGACGATTATAGAAGCAGTTGAAGAAATTTTGGTACCCACGACGCCCGTTTCGCAGTTCTCCAACTCATCAGGTGGGAGGATCGAAGATGGTAAATTTAGTTATTAAAATCTTGCGAAATTTAGAGAGGTTATCATAGGAAGGTGTAACTATGATACCGGCTGTTCCAGAAGTATAAATGAAGTTTCCAAACAAGCAAATGTTTCGTCAATTTTCAACTAAAGCCCGCTGCGTTGGAGTCAACGCAGCGAGCTTTAGTTCTTCTTAGTTCTTGATTCGTAGTTTCTTCCCACAGATGATTTTGTTGCATGAGCTATTCTTCCCATTTTGATGCAATTGTCAATGAGACCGACGAAACATAAGTTTTCACGTGCAGTTGACAATTATTTCTTCTAGGTTACTGTTTTCCTCTGACGAAGCAGTTTTCTATTTATAGATCAAAATTTGAGCACCTCAAATGGAGCAGATATTTGAGGTGGAAAGACGGTATCAACGGTATCTTGGCTACGGAGCGGACACATTGTATATAAGCTGCCATTTTGTTTAAGTTTGTTAAAGTGTTTTACTCAAGATGTTACTTCTGCCTGTCTATATAGAAGACCTAAGGATGACAGCACACAAAGGATCAATGAAGAAAAGAACAAAGTTAAGAAGCAAATAAAAGAAAAGGAGATTCCGCACCGGCCTAGAGGCATTAGGCAAACGTGTAGGGTATTGCGTGAAATTTTCACGCACGGGTCCACTAGTTTAATAAGAAAGACAGTAAGCTAGAAGCAATATAATTGTCTACTGCCCGTGAAATTCATCACTTCTTGAGTGCCTCGTTGATTATTCGCCGAATTTATACGTCGTGACCTATAAAATCAAACTCCAGAAGCTGCATACATACTGTCCCTATTTCAAGAAGTGTTTCAAGCAAGAAGTGCATCCAGATACAATTTTAGCCATCTTCTTCAAGCTGATCATCGATCTCTACGAAACAAAACTGAATTACAAACTCTGCAACCTGTCTTATTTTTTGCCTATCTATTCCCTTCAAAGCGGGCACGAAATAAATAAATAAATAAAACCCCAAGCGCTTTATTATTAAGGATGACTAATTTTTTAAATGAGATCAGGCACCGAAACACAGGGGTATTTTTGAACTAACCTATTGATTCTTTAACTAAAACTCTCCGGTATAATGGGAGCGATCAGCTCAGTAAAACCTTAAAACACTAAACACGCAGTAGTATTTTTTTTTTCTAGTCTACCATCATCATAGAAATACCACGGTGTACAGGAGATGATTGTGAACAGGAATAAATAAAAATAAAGTATAACCGATTATGAATGAGAAGTGAGTATTATTTCTATATCGTAAATAGGGCAGCTCCGGGAGAGATGGATTAGAGGGAGCCACGATACAGTTTTCCAGTTGCCAAATATGCCTCTCAATTTAGATGTAAGGTTAGCGACATGTTACTGCTCGTATTCCTCTGAACGTGATTGATGTTTCTAAATAAATCAACTTACTATCGTTGGTGTGGGTAAAAACGTTTTCTAATTGATCGAGTAAATAATTCAGAAGTATGATACAATTTTTCTGCTACCTCTCTCTACTTTGTATTGTTCCATGAGCAACAACTTGCTCCATAATGACAGTGGGAAGGGAAGACAGCATTGGGGCTTACATCACAAAATAATAAACATAGCCGAAACACATAAGAAAACCACTGCTCTGCTTTTCGTTTCAAAGGGATGATGTACACTTGACTATTTTCAAAGGCAAGCGTTAGATGAACGCGCTAGGAATACGATAAAGCCCGTCGACCTCTATAGCTAAGGTAGGCAGTTCGCTTGTAGGTCGTAAGTTTGGACTGTACTGCGCAGTTGCTGTTTGTTCAGCAACATTGCAATGGGGTACATGTCCTCTTTTACAGTAAGTTTTACAGAGTAAAGTAATGAGGGCACTCACACTTTCTTGTAATTGTACACTATATCATTAGTCTTCTAATCAACTTCCCTCCCTGGGACGCCTAATCAACCACCGGCCATTAAATATAGCCCGTTAGGGGTCTGTTTTAGACTGTCTCATCTCACCTGTAGCAGGGGCAGGGATCGTGGGTTCTCTGTAGTTCGGTCCTGAAGGAAAGGGGGAAATATATCAGTTAAAATTATATGTATCTATATAATTTAGAAGAATTTTAACCCTACAAAGGGAGACCCCTAGCAAGGCGTTATAACGGGAGAGACGAGGTGCAAATTACCCCGCCTTAATAAATTGCTTATAAATTCTTTTATTTATATGTATTTCGCAGAAAAACTCAACAGGCATTCTCATCAAACATTCATACATGGGTTGAGATACAATTTGAATCATCAATTCAATAGTAAATATAAATAAAATGGGATTAAATAAACATTTCTCAGAGAACGGT
>LQNS02277097.1:1485188-1510113 GCA_001587735.2 Parhyale hawaiensis | reverse complement strand
GGTTTGCTTTGCCGATTTGTTACTAGAACTATTGCTCGTATTTTAATCTTGAACAGTACTGATTGTATCCTATATCGTTTCAGGTATTTTAGTTCTTAGTGAAATAAAGCCTATTTTACCAGACTTTAATTTGAGGCCTCACATGTATCAATATCTAATATAATGCCATCTTAAGGCAATAATAATAATTAGAAGTAGAATGCCTGGAAATCTACGGCATCGCCGGCAACATCCGTAATCTGATCGCGACGACCATGCCCAATTGGAAGACCCAGCTCACATGCGCCAATAAACACCTCGGTGAGGTGAGCATCAAGCGGGGCATCTTCCAGGGTGACTTCCTATCCCCACTGCTATTTGTCCTGACCATGATCCCCCTCTCCGAGACCCTGAACAAGGCCGGCCAGGGCAACAACTACAGTCGTACCATGAAGCTCAATCACCTGCTCTACAACGACGACCTGAAGCTGTACGCGAAATCAAAGGATCAAGTAGAACAGCTCCTCAACATAGTCCATCAATACTCTGATGACGTCAAAATGCAGTTCGGAATCAGTATGTGCGGAGTCCTTAGCATCGAAAGAGGAGAGGTTACCGCTTCCGAGGGAATCACCATCGAAGAAGGTACCATCAAGGATATCGAGCAGGCAGGTTACAAGTACCTGGGTGTCATGGAGTATAACACCATTCTCCACAGAACAATGAAAGATTCCATTCGGAAGGAATACCTCACCCGACTCTGGCTCATCCTGAAACCACACCTCAATGGGGGCAACATCATCAAGGCCATTAACAGCTGGGCCGTTCCCGTAGTCCGTTACTCTGCTGGCATTATAACTGGACCTAGATGGACTGCACCGACATGGACACCAAGAATCGAAAGCTAATGAACATCTATCGAGCGCTGCACCCAAGATCGTGCGTAGACAGACTTTGCATTAACAGAAGAGAGGGGGGGGGGGGGGCGTGGCCTCATCAGTGTAGAGGACTGCGTTGAAACGGAAAAACGAGCTTTCTCCCACTACTTCAGAGAGAGCGACGACCCGTGGGCACGCTGCTTAATCGAGGCGAAGTTGCTGAAAGAGACCGAATCGGCAGACCAATTCAAAAAGCGACGGCGCCTCGATCGGTTTAACAAGTGGAAGAGCATGAAGATGTCCGGCCACTACCTCGAAGCTGTACAGGATAAGATAGTCCCTGACTCATGGATGTGGCTGCTAAGGAGTGAGCTGAAACGGGAAACAGAAGACGCCATCACGGCAGCTCAAGAGCAAGCCTTCAGAACCAAGCATATCCAAAACAAGATTGACAGGAGAAACGTCCCTACTACCTGTAGAATTAGCAGGAGCTCGGACGAATCCATCAACCACGTGATAAGCGAATGTGGAGTGGTGGCGCAAAAGGAGTACAAGCGCAGGCACGATAAAGTGGCTCAACACCTTCACTGGACCCTTCTGCGGTTCCACAACTTCCTGGTCAGTGAGAGGTGGTACGAGCACGAACCTGCGCCCGTGGTTGAAAACGAAGCGGTGCAAATCTACTGGAACAAGCGGATGAAAACTGATCGAGTACTTTACGCCAACCGACCGGACATCGTCGTCAAAGACAAACAGGAGAAGTCGGCAAAACTGATCGAAGTCTCAATCCCCTTCGACTCCAGAATCATCGACAAGGAAGCCGAGAAGAAGGAAAAATACCGTGACCTTGCCATCGAACTCCAGAGACTGTGGCAGATGAAGGTGGACGTCGTTCCAATGGTCATTGGGTTCAGGTCGGGTGAAGATGAGGGGAAAAATATCATTAAGGAGGGAAAATTTCTGGTGCACCACCCTTTGGTCCTTCGTGATGTGCGAAAGTCCATCATGTTGAACGTTCCCACGCGGTGTTTAAAGTAGTGTTTGGTTTCTACAAGCTTCGCACCCAGTATTGTCAAGCAAGGCCGCCGCCACACCAATGAGACAAGCGACGTGCAACGCGACAAATTTGTTGCACGACAAAATGTAACGGAGGGTACAGCAGTCTGCTGCCCCCACCGGCGCAACTGTGATGCCTCGAGACACCCGAGCAGTGCTGCAACACAACTTCCGGAAAGATCGCTTTGCGTCAGTTGATGCTTTCTGTGAGGCCCTGGCCTAAGTCTCCATGTTGATTTTCTTTCATTACTGAAAATAAGGTATTTCTGCTGCGTGCCTTGGTTACTCCATTTTTGAATCGTCTTTAAGCAGTAGTTTTCGCTAAAGGTGATCACGTCGGTAATTTATCGGCAACTTTGAGAGAATCATTCTAGCATTAGATTAAGTGACATACTGGAGAAATTTTCCAAATCGTCATTTTCCTCGATGTGGTTAATTAAAATAGCCTCCCCCCGTAGCCCCAGTACATCGAAGGTCAAGCCAGGAGGGGAATATCATCCTGGATAGCAGCATCTCAAGCACGTGCGAGAAAAATAAGACGGTGATAGAGTATGTGACGAATCCCGTTTCGATGGCGTTCTACGCGTTATTACAATGCCTATTTTTTATTTCATTAGATTTAAAAATGCATGCGTTTTCCTGGGTGAACTTTAAACCAGAAAACTAGTATTTAAGAATTTAATAACTTTCAGCTCTGCTATTTTTTTACCCTTCAGAA
Organism: Parhyale hawaiensis; assembly: GCA_001587735.2. Lineage (NCBI taxonomy): Eukaryota > Metazoa > Arthropoda > Malacostraca > Amphipoda > Hyalidae > Parhyale > Parhyale hawaiensis. The sequence continues at coordinate 1,507,482 of LQNS02277097.1, read as the reverse complement.
TTGGCCAACGACGGAACCGGACAGTGGTACGCAACTGACTGCGCTAATCGTCTGCCCTCCATCTGCCAAAAGAAAGGTAAGATGATGGTGTTGATAATCATACCATAATATCCCTATATAAACATTCAGTAACCTTTCCTTCGGTCGATATAGTGATCGAAATGACGGGCTTCTACTACCGAGTCAATGCTCGTATAGATAGAAATATCATTGTTGTGCCGCTCTATTGTCTGTGTTGCACTACGTCCAACGTCCAATCGGCAGTAGATCGCCGCTCTAAAGCTCGCCTTGCTTCTTTGGGGTTCACCGCGACGTTCGTTCCGATCAACCATGAGGTTCTATCGTACAAATAAAAATTTTTTGGGGTGGGTCGTAGAATGTTGTAAGTTATTCGAGATATTATTGTTGATCGCACGCAGCGTATGCCCCTGGACGGTTCCGCGGTTTCGGGTGTCCCTCAGGGTCATCTACTGAAACCCTTGTAGTTTGTCATGTACACCAGCGATATACTTTCCTCGTTGGAGAACATTATGGTCACTTATGCTGATGGTTCCACTTTGGTAGCATTGATTCTAAACCCCGGTATGCATGAGGCTGTTGCGCAATCCTTAAATAGAGACTAGCCTCGGATTAACACATGTTGCTCTTCCTGGAGTATGAAATTTATTGCAGCCAAAGCAAAGTCTATGATGATCATTCGGTGTCGTGCTCTGCTATCTTCGCATCCACCACAAGAGAAAGGCGACAATAAAAAAAAAAACTGCTGCAGGAGTCCATCTGCGAAGCTTACGATTGGGGCGTCTGGTGTCACGTGCTTCTAGCAAGGCTGGGATCCTGGATAAGGTTCACGCTGTATTTGGTGATGAAGTAGTCGGGAGATGTTTCTATGCGCATTTGCTTCCTCTGCTCGAAAATGGCTCCTCTCTTTTGGGTTGGCTGCAGTTAGTCACCTGCGTCTGCTTGACCGACTTATCAGCTCAGTCAATTGGCGTGTCCTCTGAGTAATCTTATAGATGTAACTCATAGACAGAGTATTAGTTCTCAAGTAGGTGCTACTTAAGATTCAACGATCACGGACATCCGTCACATTCCTGTATCCCTGCTCTCAGGATCTTTGGAAGAAACACACGAGCTTCAGTTGTAGCCCATTCATTTACCTCTGAGACGGTTAGGTGCAAAACTTGTTCGTTCGCTCGGTGTTGGTTTCGTACCCAAAATGGTGCCAACATTGAATTCAGTGCCGAATCCGTCATCATTTATGTCGGTCTGCAGGCATGCAAGTCAGCTGTGATTGTCTTTAAGGGATTCTTCTCAGCTTTCGATATCTTGGGGTTGCTTCGTGTTCATTTGGGTTTTTCCCATTCGTTGATGCCCTGAAAACAGCGTTATACAAGCTATCAAGACATAAATGACATACTTATATAATAAACTAGATGACCCGTGACCCGTTGGGTCATCATCACGATCGTCTTGTCCGTCTTTCATGCCCCTTTTGCTTCTTTCTCGCCTGTAACTTATACTGATCTTTCTTCCATCTGTTCTTCTCCTTCTTCTTTCACGACCTGCTGTTCCCATGCGCGTTGATCCTGTATGGGAACACCCTCGTGCACGGGTTCCACGTGTCTATTATCACACTACATGTCCCATCATTCTTCCTCTGTGACATCGCCTGTGTTGTGGAAACGGAGACTTAAACTTTTGAATATAATAATAATAGTCACGATCGTCTGTGCTTACTCATATAGCTGGTCGTAAACCACACGCTATTCGGCCGTCCTCTCCTGCCCGTCAAGGAGCTGCCCATACGGCTCACTGTCAACAGATTCTATGCTTGTGTAACGAATATTCAACACGCAGTCAGAAAGCAAATTCGATTTATATGTTACGTATTCCAGTCATATTTTCCAGAGCAACTTTTAAATTATCGTGCCCGTTCTTGCAACCAAGGGGCAGGTTCCACGTGCGTATCACAGATACAATCGAATTAAAGGGCTTATCAATGACAGATACGATAGGCCAGAGTAGTGAGTAGATCCATCGAATTTCTTCCCTATCTAAAAGTGAAGAAAATGTGTCAAACAAGATCACAAGTAAATAAATAAACAAGCAAGACACAAGTAAATAAGCAAGCAAGACAGGTTCACAGACTTTTAGTATAATATAGATGTGAGATAAATTTCAGATTTTCTCCCCAATGACAAAACAGAGAAGGGCAGGGGCTTAGCAGCAGTACAAAGGATTCCAAAATTCCCACTTGTTTAGGTAGAAATTTTATCCAGAATTAGAAGTAACTTATTTCTGAAGCAATTTACAGCTCATGAGCTATGAAATTCATCTTAATTATATAGATGCATATAAATAACTGATATATTTCCCCCTTTTTTTTCAGGACCGAACTACAGAGAACCCACGATCCCTGACCCTGCTACAGGTGAGATTAGACCCTGTCCAAGACAGACCCCTAACGGGCCATATTTAATTACCGGTGGTTGAGTAGGCGTCACAGGGAGGGAAATTCAGTAAAACACTAAAGACATAGTGGACAAATACAAGAAAGTGTGAGTGCCCTCATGACTTTACTCTGCAACACTTACTGTAGAAGAGGACATGTACCAAATTGTGATGTTGCTGAACAAACAACAATTGCGCAGTGAAGTTCAAAGTTACAACATACAAGTGCACTGCCTAAGTTAGCTATAGAGGTCGACGGGCTTTATCGTATTCGAAGCAAGTTCATCTAACGCTTGTCTTTAAAATAGGCAAGTGTACTTATCCTCTTGAAACGGAAAGCAGAGCAGTGGTTTTCTGACGTGTATCGATAATGTTTATTATATTGTGATGCAGGCCTCAATTCTGTCTTCCCCTCCCACTGTCGTTATAGAGCAAGTTGTTCCTTACGGAACAATACAAATTACGCAGAGGTAGCTGAAGAGTGGTATCACAATTCTGAATTATTTTCTTGATCAACTAGAAAACATTTTTACCCACACCAAGTTACTTCATTTAACTACATAGAAACATCAATCCCATTCAGAAGCATTCGAGCAGTAACATGTTGATAATTTTACGTCTAAATTGAGAGACATAGTTGAAAACTGCGAAACTGTATCGTGGCTCCCTCTAATCCATCCCTCCCGGAGTTTCCCTACTTACAATATAGGAGTAATGTTCACTTCTTATTACCTCCGCCACGGAGGTTATGTTTTCGTCGTGTCTGCCCGGCTGTTGGTCAGTCATCAAGATAACTCAAAAAGTTATGAACCAATTTCAACGAAATTTACAGGGATTGTTAGGTATGTTGAGAGTAACAGATGATTAACTTTTGGTGAAGATATATCCTTCCGTTTATTTTGTTTGTTTGTCTTCCTCATTTTTCTCAATGCCCTAACTCAAAAAGTTATGGATGGTTCTTCTTTAAATTAATACAAGTTGTTAGGTGTATAACAAGAGTAAATGACCAAATTTTGGTAATGATTCGTTCTTTCGGTTGTCACTGTTTTTAATTTTATGCTTGTTAGCACAATAAGTAAAAAAATAATGAATAGATCTTTATGAGTAATGGAGTAATGTTAAAAGACATGAATTATTCAATTTTGATGCAGATCGGTTTGTTCGTTTGTATGCTTTGCTCATAATATTCATAACGTTTGTTAGTAGTAAAACTCAAAAAAATTATTAATAGATCATCAAGAAATTACACAAACTGTTATTACTATCAAAAGGCACGAATGATTAAATTTTGGAGTTCATGCTAAGAAAATTATGGTTTCAGAGCTAATTTGAATTCTTTGCTACCGTTGCCTCGCTTGGCAGTGGTTTGCGCTCTCAGAGGGCTCTAGTTCATAGTAGGTTCCTCTTCATTTTTATTTAATTTTTATTCACAATCATCTCCTGTACATCGTGGTATTTCTATGATGATCGTAGTCTACAATGAAAAATGCTACTGCGTGTTTAGTGCTTTAAGGTTTTACTGAGCTGATCGCTCCCATAATACTGGAGAGTTTTACTTAAGGAGTGAATACTTAAAATACTTCGGAATACTTCGGAATGTTAGTTCAAAAATACCGATGTGTTTCGGTACCTGATCTCATTTAAAAAATCAGTCATTCTTATGTAACAGAACACTTCGTGTTTGTGTTTATTTATTTCGTGTTCGCTTTGAAGGGAATAGATAGGCAAAAATAAGCCAGGGTGCGGAGTTTGTTATTCAGTTATGTTTTCGTAGAGATCGATGATCAGCTTGCAGAAGATGGTGAAAATTCGATCCTTGGCTCCTCATCTGGATGCACTTCTTGCTTAAACACTTCTTGAAATCGGGACAGTATCTATGCAGCTTCTGGAGTCCGATTATATAAGTTTTTCTCTCATGTCAAGACGCATAAATTCGCCCAATAATCAACAGAGGCACTTACGAGGTGATGATTTTCACAGGCAGTAGAAAATTATTTCTTCTAGCTTCTTGCCTTTCTTATTAAACTTGACGATGTAGCTTTTTCTTCAGCCATTTCACGGGCACTGGACAGTAGACAACTATTTCTTCTAGCTTAATACTGTCTTTCTCTGAGAGTGCATATTTCGCTTCAGCGGCAGAAATTCGAGCACTTTAGTGAAGCAGAGTCAGGTATGGAAGACGGTACTATTAATACGGCGCCTTAAAATTGCATATAAGCTGACTGGAGGGGCATTGAAGTTTATCGCAGTGTTTTACTTAAGATTTTACTTTGGAAGACTCACGTTTATTTAAGTAAGAGGATAGGGGACGAAAAAGAAGAACAAGACTACAACAGTCTCAAGAACGAAGACGTGCTATCAATGGAGAGTTGAAGCGCCTATGGGGCATAGTGTCAAGAAAGACTTACAGCAGAAGGGGTAGAGAAGGAAATAAGAATTGCTAATGAGCGTGAGTGGGAAAATCTTGAATCGGCAAGTCAAAGAAGAGAGCAAACATACCGATTGTTGCGTGATTTTTTCCACGCACGGGTCCACTAGTTTCGTTATAATACCTTACACTACTACCACTCTGAAGAAATAGTACAAAAACCAATTTTACTGTTGTATTTAATTACCCATATATTTACTATGAAATCCAATAAAATTGCTCTATTATTTTTGCTCCGTTTCATGAAAAATAAGTTTAAATTTTTAGTCAATTTTCTTCTTTCATTTTTTTTATTAAATAGCAGACAGTAGACAGACCAACAGGCCCATTCCCAGAGAGCATGCGAGGCTTATGCTCCGGCCCTCTATGAACTGTTGCCTGTGCGTCAAAATCATAGAGATAACTGAGGAAGAAAAGAATTAAATGAAGAAAGAAAACTGAACCCAAAGTTGATAGTGCAAGCACAATCAAATGCTGAGCTTTACTTTAGGAACGCTGGGAAATTAGAAAGTGACATTTTTTACTTTGTGTTCATGATCGAATAATAATGATGCAAATAGGTAATAGTGAGAGGTTATTCTCTCGAAACTTGTCAGTTAATTTGACAAGAACGGTACCGGAAGATGCTCGGTGGACGGAGCGCAGTGTAGCGTGTTGCAGTCATGTTTTTTTTTTTTTTAAAGCAGACTTAGGTATATATTTTATAGTTTAAACTTGTCACTCACATTCATAAATGTAATTATGTTATAACGTTCGACGTATATACCTAGTATTGCGCTTTTAAGTATTCCGAAAAAATCAGGACATCACCATAATAAGGAAATCAGTGCATATGTGAGGGTCATTCCAAAAGTAATGGCCGAAACATACCAACAGAAGTCGGCGAGAAGCTGGCAGGCAGGCTTTCAGTTTTTGAGAAGCACGGAATGCATTGGAGCGCGCACACCGAACAGCGGCAGTTGAGCAGGCCGCTGCCGCTGTTCGGTGTGCGCGCTCCAATGCATTCCGTGCTTCTCAAAACTGTCAGTTTTTCGCTGAACTGCTTTTGGTATGTTTCGACCCCTAAGGTTTCTATATATTGCTCGGTATACTCGGCGTAGTGGTGTTCTTCATGAGTTTGCCTTGGAACCGGTACGATGCCATACGGGTCACTATTTTCATTAGCTTTTCTACATCATATGTGGATGTTTGGAATGGTCTTGATGGCTCTGTCTTTGCTGGTGCGGATATTGACAGCTTTTAACAATCTGTACACAGAGCTATTCTGTGATTAGATTAGATTAGAATAGATTAGATAGGCGGCAGAAGACGAACCAAGAGGACTATTCCCGAAGAGACACCGAGACTTACACCCCGGCCCTCTATGAGCTATTGCCATTATGTTAGTAGGATGTAGAGGACTGGGGAAACGAGAAAAAAAAAAGAAATACCTATGAGAGAAAAAAGAAAAAAAGAAGAATCCCCGCAAAAGAGATGGTCATGAATGCCCGCAAGCATGATCGAATAGCCGCTGATATGCGGAGCTTATATATATATATATATATATATAGATGGAGCGGAAGTGTGAAGAAGTCCGCTTAAAATAGCCTGGGAAGCTTTGGCCGTTAAGTGCTTGCGACTCGTGGAGGAGGAGTCATTAAAGCTGTGGAGGATGTCTCTCCTAGTGTATGTCAAGACGATTTTTAAACGAGTTGACCTACTCTGCACCAACAACGTCGAAAGGGAGTCTATTCAAAATGCTCTTTCTTTTTTTTTGCTCGCTGGGCTGATTGCGTGGGGGTTTATCAACCTCATGAAGTTGATCTGTTTCCACGTCACCAGCCTAATGTAATTTAATAATAATCATAATTGAGCTACAAGGATGAAAAAAAGTGGCACCATTAGAGCGAACGACACTTTATACTTCACAATTATTTTTCTATATAGTCACCACCATTCTCTCAATGCACTTTGCCGGCAATGAACGAGAGCCTTGATACCTCAGTCGTAAAAGTCAGCGTTTGTTGAAGTGGTCCATGTTTTTATGGCAGCGATCACGGCGTTGTAATCGGGGGAATGCTTAGTCCGTAATGCATCCATCAGAGATCCCACTGCAGTGACAGTCTGGCTACGCCAGATCGGGACTCTGCGGTGGATGAGACAGCACTGGTACACCAAAATTTGTCACACATTCCATAGGTCTCCAAATTTGTGTGTGGTCTGGCGTTGTCGAGCTCTAAGCTTTGCTGTATCCTAGTGATGATAATATCATTTCTAGTGCACTGACACCCACAACCATTCCACACGCATTTCATCCACCGTTATCAGCCGATCTACGCGGATGAGTTGATCGAAGAGCACTGTGTTTTCCAGAATGGCCGCTGTGCATGGGCGTTCAAAACACACTTTGTCTCTTACCTCTCTATCACCACTCCGAAATCGACGAACCCATCTCCTATATGTGCTCACATCAACTGCATCGACTCCATAAACGTCACCAGGCGCTAGTGAATGTTTATTGCCCCCCTTTTTTTCTGCATGGAGGAATTCGATGACGCCTCTCTAGTTCTGACGCACGTCCATGACAGGGATTGCTATTCCAGAGTGTTACACCATCCATAACTACAACAGAGAGATGAAAGTTTCAGATCGCAAATCTATCTTCATAACAATGGAATCTGAGGTCGACCTCAAGTCCCTTCGGATGGAATAAAAATAGACGACATTACTGTTGGAAGGACCCTTGTAACTAACACGGTTTTCACATAAATATATCCTCCTTTATTTTGATCTCCTGCAGAATATTTCACGTTGTAGCTTATCCACGAAGCTGGAAAAATCGCGTTCGTTCTTTTCTTCTGCTGTATCTATGCTGCACGCAATTCATCTCTCAGTTCTCCTCCGTCAGATTGCCCCGACGGCTGGCAAAGCTTCAACGGCTTCTGTTACTACATCTCCCCCGAGTCGGACTTGAAGTCTTGGGAGGAGGCCAAATTTGCCTGCACCTCCATGTACGGCAGCACCCTCACCTCTATCTTAAATGCAGACGAGAACCAGTTCCTGTTAGGTAAGTTATACTGAGGTCTCTTTTCTTCACTTATGAATCAACCTTATAGTGCATAGGATGTCTAGTGTTAATATCCTCCGTACTCGCTTTAATTTTACAAATTTGTGGCGGTAATGTACTAAGATTTTTATGATGACTCCAACGATGATGAGAGCGAACGTTTGTAGTTGGTTAGTTAGAGCTGCAACAGCCTTCCTATGTAGATGGAAGATTTTTTGCTGTCATGGGCAAATTCCCGAAAACCGTTGCGGCAAAATTAACACCTTTCCTATTCTATGTGTGAGGTTTTTCTCCATTTCTGAAAAGTTCTCGTTTTTGAGTGAGACGGGGGGGGGGGAGAAGCTCGGCTATGTCGACTCAGTGCCGGCGGCACCGCCAGACGCATGGTCTACCAATGGCTACAGATCACCTACCGTACTGCTTGGACGGCCACGAACCTCTTGCACGTCTTATACTGGTGGAGTGTTCCACCTTGCTGCCGAGAAGCGCCATTACCTTGAGACGTAATGCCCACGTAACAACTTTCGTTGCCGCGAGCCGCCTAGAGCCAACTCAACTTCAGCCTGACGTCTATCAACATGGTGTACTAATTCTAAAATATCAATCTTTATGGGCTTGAGCTGCTCATAATTAGGAGTGATAGCTGAACGTTCTTCATTGTCACTTGCTTCGGTGTAAAATTCCAAAAGCGATTCATATTTTCGATCATTTCTTGTACATTTAAATTTTGCGCAAGCTGAAGCCGTGCCGCGGCTACATAAACGGACTAGTTGAGTTGCTTTTGGCTGCTAGCGTACACAGTTTTTGGTATGTGGGCACCGGGCTTTACTGAAACAGCGATACAATTGTCACCCCTGGTGACCTACTTCATGCATATATTACTAGATATAGGACTCTTACAGTGGTTACAACAAGCTCCAAATACGTGAACTAACTGCCACAACGTAATGCGAAGCACAGTCGACTTTATTATGCGACATGCGTGCATTAAATTTCACATGTATGGCTTACTTTAGGTTGAGTCATGCACCGCACCACACTGTACTTCACGGCCCACTGAAAGTAAACTTTTTTCAAGCGAGTTCTGCTGCCAGTATGTAGGGGTATTTAATAAAGAAGTGAAAAATTGTTTTAAACATAGGGAAAGAAGAACAAGGAAGATGTGGGCTAATATACGCAATGCAGGTATGTATGAGCTACAAGGGTGATCTACAAAACTACGGAGGGGTCTGCATTTTGCCCTATGCAAGTGCAGACGGCTTTTGACAGTAACTGTTTGCGCTCCACTAACAGGTAGAAGGATCTTATTCCGAAAGTTCACTGTAAAACTTGGGAAAACTGTGGTCCTGAGATATTAAGTCACCTTGATGTGTTAGCTTTTGTCTGTTATTTTGGTAGCGAGCATTGCTGGCTATCTTCTTCGAAAATTCTTACTGTCGATGCATCGTTAAAGCCTAGTATATACTTTGAAGGATTCAATGAGTTACCTCATGAGACTTCTTTGTTCGAAAAGGAAGAGTCTGAGCTCCCGAAGCCGATATTTATATATAATGTAGATAAATTTTGCCCAAACCTCTGCAAAATGCTCTGGCCGATACTGAACAGTGTATAAATCCACCGTGAGGGCGAATAGTTGGTTTGCATAGGAGAAGGACTATATAGGAGGATTTTTACTAAAAATTTCACGTAAGGAATTCTGGGACATTGTTTGCGATTAAACTCTTTTACCAACTTGCTACCCATGCTTCAGGCTACTTGCGACAGTTGCTCTTACATCACATTGCTGGTTAATAGATTCCAGTGCAGAGCCATTCATCGTAATTCGTCTTGCAGCCATTGATGCTCTGGCCGAAATGCTCGATGTAGCGTTTGCCGACATTGAAGCTTATTTACAAAGTTGAGGTTAATTATTCCAGGAACAGGCCCAGCTCTTCCAGAAGCTCCGCTTTGCCGTCGTCTAAAAATACCCGGTGGCTGAAAGTACATCTACTATTTTCTATAAATTTTGTGATTTTTGTAAGATGTTACCAGTAAAATCTTCAATATAGACGATATGCAGCATTTGGCTGAAAACGTTGATACTCCAGATGAAACAAACGTCTAGCCGCCATCAGTCCTTGAAGGTGCAAGCCAATGAATCAAAAAGTAGATGCGGTGTTTTCGTAAGACATGATGATGAGCTTTTTTTAACTGCTGCTTTGAAGTCTAGGTAGATGCGGTCTATTCTTATTGCCCGTACGTACATAGATATTTCGTGAAGATATCCAATCACTCCTGGGCATATTATTCCGCCAGAGAAAATTTGTTTTTCAATTCAACATTTTGGATCACTTAATCGAAACTGTAGGAAAAATCTGAAATTGCAATAATAACTCAAATTTTATGACAGTTAGCCAATAGTGGAATAGTAATCCGCCATCACGGAATCGCGGAACCCATAGCACACGAACCGGTAAAAAGGTTACATACCGCAGAAAATCTTGACATTTCTGAAATATGTTTTATTTTACTAAGTGAATGAAATTGGGGACGGGGACGGATGGGGGGGGGGAGGTGAGATGAGGTTTCTTACAACACTTAATTTTTCGCATCAAAAACTTTTTATTACTCGCCAGATCTTCATGAAACTTCGCAGAAAAATGTAAACTCGAAAGTAAATGGGGTTTGACTCTTGTACTTTTCCCGCCAAAAGCGTTTTCTTCCAATATGTCATCTTCTACGGCGAAAATGGGAAAAAGTACATTAGTCTAACCCACATTATTTTTCGATTGTATATATCTATACCAAGTTTCGTTCAATTGGGGACATAAATAAACAAATTTTGAATCATTTGGCTGAAAATTTCACGGTGAAATTTGAGAATACGGCTATTGAAGAAGAATAAGGTATGAATTTTGTTCCGATTTGAATGAGATGTGGTACACATATGCAAAATCGAAAAAAGAATGTGGGTTAGACTCGTGTACTTTTTCCCATTTTCGCCATGGAAAACTAGAAATTGAGAGAAAACACAAATTTGGCTCCGAAGGCGCTTTGAAAAGTCCTTTTTTTACTTCAAATGCATCTCCTCGTACATTTTTTCATCTACAGCGATGATTTTGGTGTCAAACGAAGTACTTTTTAACCTTCCACCAGGGAATCTATGGATAGTTTCGAGTTTCGAATGAATAATTTTTTTGGAGCGTATTATGTCATAGCTCATTTATTTTTTTTTTTTTTAATTTCAAAAACTATCCTGAATAACAAAACCTCCAATAGACTTTTTTATAGGAAAACGTTATTCGCTTCTTTCAAACCATAAACTATCTCTTTAGCTCAAAAATCCTTGGAGGAGATGTATTTCCCCCCTCGCCCCCTTTCTTGTATATTCTTTTTTTACTAACTCATTTTTCTACGCAAAACATTCGAAAGTGCAGGAATAACATATTTTCTCTTTTTGGTCTACCATATAAGTGCCAAGTTTCAGCCAAATCGGCTCACAAATAAAAAAAAGTTTGTAAAAGTGCGGGTACCCTCCCTTTACGTACGTAGGCATTTCGTGAAGAGATCTAGTCACTCCTGGCACACTATTCTGCCATAGAAAATATGTTTTTCAACTCAACTTATTGGATTGCTGAATCGCGAGCGCGAAATTAATTCAAATTTAATGACAATCATCTGAGAATGGAATGGTAATCCACGATTTCGTCCCTAGCACACGATCCTGTAATTAGGTTAGGAACCATTAGCCTTCTCTCTGAGCAAAGAGAATTGGGACCAGTTCCCTCTTTTAAATAAGTGGACACTGTTTCCAAAATTGGTTGACACAATTCCCTTCACGTTCAAGCATATCATTCCAACTGTCAATGAATTTATTCATGTCACACCTATGAAACTGCGTACGTTTCGAAGCAAAATCTGAGTCCAAATCCTTTCAAACTCTTCTTCTCTTAGTGTCGGTCTAAGGCTATGCAAATACAGTTGTTCTGTAGTTCCCAAAACAAAAGAAAACTATAAAAGGAGCAATATGGTACAATCCTGGATGTAGCAATTCTTCCGAACGGCTGTTCGCCAACATGCATTTTTTTTCGAAACAGCCTGTGTGCCGCAGTTCCAAATTCCCATCCATTTAAGCCTTTCCTGTTCACTTCATTAATTACTGCCGAAGTAGGTCGCATGGCTACGTCAAATTGTTCTGCAAATTCTCTAGTCTTACTTACTGGCGCAATTGTCTGTGTCTATATCCCCCAGCCCCTCATGGCAAACTTTTCGTGAACGGCCTCCTTTTACTAGATTTTTGACATAGAAATCCTTACTTCTGGAACTGAGAAATCATCAATGCTTCCATTCCCTGTATCATCTCCTTGGGTGCTCTGAATAGTCAGCTTCCTAACTCGCACTGACGCATTTATGAAACCCGTATTGTGATCACATAAAAAGGCAAGCGTGAAGTCAACATGACCGCGCACTCCATCTGAGAAAGAAACACGTTCTGCAGTTGGTTGCCTACTGTCCCCAGAGGAGCGCACGGTTGTAGTCGATCAGAAACTGCCAAACCTCTAGCGTCAGAGACCATAACTCACTTGTGGCAACTAAAACCCCCATCCCTCCCCCGCACCTGAACGCTGACTCAGCTCGCCAGGCACCGCGCGACGCACTTCTGGAAAACGGGCTTGAACTTCCGCAATTTGGGTTTGCGAGTCCAACATTTAACATCCATGCAGATGGAGCACACTTAGGTACCCATATTAATTGCTGAAGACAATGAATATGTTGTTATGATCTGCAAGAAACTGAATTAAATATTCATAAACAAGATTGAAAAGCACAAACTTATCAAAATTTGGAAAATTTGCCCTTCAAAAATTGGTTAGTACTTTTATAGCAAACTGGTAGAGAGAGTTGTTATGTACATATAATCCAAGACAGTCTGCAACATCTTTCGTAATCACCTTCGCCACGTCTGTTTTATCGTGTTCACCTTACTTACTTTATTCATCGTATTCTACTTTACAGAACTTGGCAGCTGGTTTTTCTCTTTCAACTGTTTACTTTTCGGAGGATAAGGTTTATGTTTTTCTAGACCTCCTCTTTTCGGACCGCAGACAATATTGCTGGTAGGGAATCTCAAAAATGACTACATCTAAATTGATGAACTGCGTTCCGTAACAGACGCAATAACCGACGGCTATGATGACGCCTGGATCGGCCTGCACGCTGGCGACAACAACACCTACACCGAGTGGGTCGACACCAGCCCCTTGGAGTACACCAACTGGTACCCTGGCGAACCCAACGACCAGGATGGTCTTGAAAACTGTGTGGAGGTTAGTCCTTTGCCTTTCGTACTAAACTAGTGACTAGCACGGGATACAGGGCTGTGAAAAGGGACCGTGACGATCTGTATAAAATATATTAAAGAAAACTTACCGTCTGACCTACCAAAGTACTGAGTGACTTTCAGTAGTTAAGAAGATTTCAGCGCTTGTGGCATTTTCCTAGCAGCGGTTTTCGTATCAAATCGACAGAAGAAAATATTACAGCAAGTGTGACACAATGCACCCAATGTAAACTACCCAGTGATAGCAGTGTTTGTATATATATATATATAGATCGATTAGAAGCAATTGAAGAAATTTTGATACTGCGAAGACTGCTATGCTGATGTGCCAGCCTTTTATCTTCGACAGGTTGTAAACTGTCGCCCCCGGTACATCTGCGTATCTGCAACGTGCAGTAATTGGAGTTAATGCAGCAGACTGTAGTTNATTTCACAAGATTTCAAGAACTAAATTTAATAAATTGGACGCTCCCACCTGATGAGCTGGAGAATAGCGAAACGCGCGTCGTGGGTATCAAAATTTCTTCAATTGCTTCTAATCGATCTACATCTATGCCATTTCAAGAGAATATATATATATATATACATATATATTTCGATATTTTCAGCGGTGACGTGTACTTGCTCTCGCAGCAATTAGTAAATTTATTTTGAAATATTGACTTCAGTGAAATAGTGATTACATTCATTGTAAACTCTATTGCTTAACATCTGGATGGAGTGATAGAAGATAACAACACCATTACTCTACCACTTTCAGTTAACCTGAAATAAACGAAGTGCAACATATCCTTTGTTATTTCGGAAAGCATAGCTTAATTATTTTCTGCAAACAAGTGCAAGAATTAACTACATTTAATATATAGCTGTATATGTTATAGATTCCGTAATCCACGGTTGTTGGTTGTTTGCAACTTTGGTTGGCCCTTCCCTCCGTCACGCTATCATGGATATCGAGAAAAATAAAATCGTAGGAATGATCGTACTGGAACAACAACAGGCTTACAGGCACAATGTTGAATAATCCTACGAGAAGCAAAGAATATAATAATGATGACCCAATAAGTCACGGGCCGTCTAATATTATGCTGAAACTTCATCCACTTCATTTATAAACTTGGTTTTTTGCACACACGCAAAAAATCACAGTCATTGCGCAAAAAAAAAAAAAAATTCAACTAAGCACACAAGTTGGCGAAACCTGCTGGCAAAACAACATCTTCCAGGCGTCAGGCGTTAATGAAGGAGCGTTGTATTTTGAATTGAGAAACCTTAGTCTCGTGGCCAGTTTCAGTTTCTAAGACGATTGAAGAAGAGCATGACTCTACTGTTTTTTTTTTCGCTAGTAGTAGGCACCATCAACGTGCATCTGTGTACTAATATTTCAGGAAGAAATTTCGTCTCTTTTTGTATTATGGAACTTTAAAATCTGACATAACGTGCTCCATATCCACGATTCGAGCAAAATAAACTGGAAAATTTGAGATAATTTTTTTTTTTTTGTGACCCAACGGGTCACGACTAGTCTAGTATGTATTTATATAAATAGAGTATAGCATTCGATGACAAACAGTTGAAATAGTTTTGGTATCCACCACACGCGCTTTGCTGTTCCTCAGTTCATCGGGTAGGACGCTTAAATTTGGTAAATTTGCTACTGAACTTTCACGAAATTTTGGAAGGTTATCATAGGAAGGTGTAACTATGATACTGAGTTATCCAAGAGTGGAAGTGATATCGTCATGACTGTTGGGTAATGCGGTATGATAACCTAAAACATTTGACGCAATCTCGAAAGCAAATTCACCAACTTTGAGTCTCCACCTGATAAGCTGATGTACAACGAAACGAGCGTATTGGGTACCAAACTTTATTATTTTATAACATAACATGTTGAAAAGACTGTTGAAAAAACATGTAATAGTGACGAGACGTGATAAAGGCAGGGGCGTGGTTCTACTAGACAGATCCAATAACGAACAAAGCCTGTTAATAGCAATATCCGATAGGATTAAATTTAAAGAAATCTGTAACCCTATCCATAAGTATGTGCAGCGAATTGAAGATAAAATAAATAATTTTTTACGTAAACTGAAATCTTCCTCTATCATCTCGGAAACTGTTTAAAATAATCTTTATGTTGGTGGCTCTGCCCCAGAAATTTTGTATGGCTTGCCTAAGATCCAGCAAGTTGACTTTAGATCAAAAATCCAATTAGGACCTATTTTTGCCGCGTACAAGTCACCCGCTTACAAAATTGCCAAGTTTCTGGTACCTATACTCAACCCATTGACCTCTAATGAGGTTATCTTTTTGAATTCGGGTTTCTTTGTTGAAGATAGTTGGGCTGTTCAGGGTGCAGCATCTTTTTACATGGCGTCGATCGATGTCGAAAACTTATTAACAAATATTCCACTTACAGAAACAATTGAAGTATGCATACATCACCTTTTAATGTAAATACGACACTTTACAGTATGACCAAAAATATTTTTAAAACACTCCTAGAACTTAGAGTAGGGCACTCATTTTTTCTATTTAAGGAGAAATATGATCTGCAGACAGAAGGTCTGGGTATGGGGTTATCTTTGGGTCTAACTTTCGCCAATATCTTCATGTCGTATCACGAACAAATCTGGTTTACGAGATGTCCTGATTCTTGTAAACCGGTATTTTACCGTAGGTATGTCGACGACTCGTTTCTTATATTTCGTGATCAATCTCACGCAGCAATATTCTTAGACTACCTGAATGCTAAACATCAGAACATCAAATTTACCATGGAGACAGAACAGAATAGTAAGCTTGCATTTTTAGACTGCCTAGTATAACGTAACGGTGATAGTTTCAGTACAACTATTTACAGAAAAACACTTTTACTGACTTGGGTCTCAGCTATTTTTATTTCTGTTCTTTTAGATTTAAAATTAATAGCATTAAGACTCTACTTTTTCGTACATAGGAAATATGTTCCGATTACTTATCTGTGCATGATGAATTTGATTTTCTAAAGAATTATTTTGTGAGAAATGGGTATCCAATGCATTTAGTTCAGGACTTCATTAAGAAATTCTTAGACAGTAAGTCTCTCTCAAAACTCTAGTGCTGACCGCAGAGAAAACGAAGATTTATGTCTCGTTTCATTCCTTCGGCCCTCAGTTGGAGATAAGCTACATGCCCATATGCTCTCCTCTATTGTATACCAGTACTTTTGCCCATCGTGTGGGTCTGCGTACGTTGGGTCTTCCACGCACGCGCTGAGGGTTAGAGTGTTTGAGCATATGGCTCGGAGTTTTAGAACAGGTAATCCCTTAACCACACCGTCACATTCAGCAATATGTACGCATGTAGAACAGTGCAATACCACTATTTTATTAGAATACTTTTCCATCCTTGGTTCTGCAAATTCCTGTTCCGACCTTCGAATGTTGGAGTTACTATTCATTTCGAAGCTCAGTCCAAACCTCAACGACATGCTGTCATCATACCCCTTGAAAATAGCTCCCAATTAGATTATTTTTTTTTAAATTGTGGTGTATGTTTTTAGAATGGTAGCATGTTTTGAAAATACAAGTGATCATTTGTTTATGTTTGTTATTTCAGATTGCTGATGATGACCTTTAGGGTGGAAACGCTCGACCCAAATTTTAATAGAAATGTATTTTAGATCAATAGCCTTTGCTCCGACCTAGATTTCATGTTATTTAATAGTATAAATATATAATCATACGATGGGGTTTATCATACTGTTGGCATCAATTTTCTCCAGTTCTGTGAGTAGCGTTAATACTGGTCAAATATATGCATCCGCGGAGCAAAACTTCTCTGATTGATTGGTGACTAAGTAAAACGAGATTATATGATGGCAAATGAGTGATGCACTTTTTCGGTTTTATTCAATCGTGAAACGTGTTCGTAGCTGAAACATATTTTATTTTCCAAAGTATACTGAAAGCTGTTACACTATTGCTATTTTTTTTTTTTTGCAGTTGATGTTGTATTTTATGGACACGACGGGAGAATGGAACGATATGACCTGCGACACGGCCCAGAGGTACATCTGTAAAACCGTGTTCAGTAAGTGCAGTGATGAGGTCTCGAGCTTTGTGTCCCACAGGCCGTAATCGTAACCAATGCTGTTAGCTTAATCTCCTCCATAGACCACACGACAGTTGACTGCACGCTTATATTTACGAGTGTGGCTCATCGCAAATTGATCAAAGGTCAATAAAATGTTTTCACTAAACAGAGCGACTGCAAAATAAACTGCGCTCAGTGATGCAACAGATGGATGTATTAGTAAGAAACAGAAATTTGTTACTAAATATCAGCTGTGGATGTCTATAATTATAGTTGAAGATAAGGACAATAAACTGAACTAAAACTGGCAAAGATAAATTTTAGATTCGTTACTGGTGAGTGATGAATGCCTGCTTCTTTCCAATACATCCTGATATGCTGAAGGTGGCCATAGTCCAGGCTCTGGGTGGGTGTCTGTGTACGTTTCTCTTCTACGGCTCTACCATGCATGGATTTTCTTGTTCCATATGATGAGGACATTAAAAAAAGTTTGGTTGAACTTTCGCACAAGGTACAGTTTTGAGAGGGGGCATGGGGAGCACAAAATGATCAATTGTGGACCGATTGTTCTGAAACTTGCTAAGATGTATTTCTGGAAGAAGAAACATGTTTGCTTTTACAACTTTTCTGATTTTGATCTTAGCTTTTGAGATGATATATATATATATATATATATTTCTAATTTCCAAAAGAATAGAACTCAATGAGTTTTCTTGCAAGAATATGGGAGTTTTGGAATCCTTGAAACATTCCCAACAAGGTAGGTATAGAGTTGTATTCTCCATTTTCTATTTCGTTGTGATCGTAAACTAAAATAGTGGGAATAAACAAAGGATTTGATTTTGAGCTGTGATAAAGAGATATTATGAGGGCAAAAATGGAAAATCACACTGCATAATTTTGTTAGGATTGTTTCAAGTTACAAACTATGCTTCTTTTTCTTCTATGTAGCAAATATATTTAGGCATCAAAGGATGGGAACCCCTTGCTATTGACACGCTATGTAAATGCTAAATTTTAAGTGGGGGTGTGATTTGCATCATGATAGACTCTTCAGTTAACTTGGACTCGCCGTACGTAATGGGGTGTCGGGCTTCACTCTTAGTTAGGCCATCATGAAATTTTCGTCTTCATGCCAACCAACCGTCTTTCTTAATTTTATCGGTGCTATCGGCATTTTGGCTTCGTCGTCTATTTTCCAGCGGTGCTGCCCCTCTGTGATCAGGCTCTTCGTTTAAAACTTTATCTTCTTGTCTATACCTCATATTTATCGCCATTTATCTCTTGCAGGGCAATATAGAGGCAAGCCATAGCCTGGCGTAAAAGTTGGACATCAAATCGTGAAAAAATAAAATATTAACCAAGTCTTATAAAATAATTATTCTAGGGCTACGAATTACTCCTTGGGAATTTTGGCTAGCTGTGCTGCATTCCCTTTATATCTTGTGAGATTCGTGCAATTTTTGGGAAGCGATTCTCTTTTCATACAGTGCTAAATGTTACTGCGCACACAAATACCTCATATGTAGCATTTTAATGCAATGTTGAACGTAAGCCTATCCAAGAAGAAAAATATTAATGATTTTTATCATTCCGGCTGAAATGGTAATCTGTTCAGAAACCTGCCCCGAGAACTGGGAGTACCACGAAAAGAAGTGTTACCACATCAGCGACACATCCGAGACCTGGGACATTGCCCTGGACAAGTGCAAGGAGGCTGATGGTGAAGCGACCTTGCTCAGCTGGCATTCCGAAGACGAAGTAGACTACGTACAAGGTGTGTGCGAGAACCTCTATAATTTGATAAAAATAGTAGAAACCCCAAAATTGATTTAGATATTCTCATAAAAATGAAACCACAAAAATTAGTAAAATTCCTCACATATAGGAAAACTTTGATGAGAATGAGTAAAACACCCATCAAGTACTTACGGGGATTAAACTCCCACATGAAAACTTTTATAATTAATTACTAACTGATTCGGCTCAAACATGGCTCCTCTATGTCAAATTGAAAAAGATAATGTTTTTATTCATAAACTTTTTTGATTTTTTACATTGAAAATGAGCTAGTAAAAAATATACAAATAATAATGTTAGGGGAAAATGCATCTCCTCCTTTTTTTTTTTTTTTTTTGCTAGAGAGCTGGTTTATGGTTCGAACGTAGTGAAATTTGATGCTCTAGAAAGGAATCTATCGGAGAGTTTCATATCTATATATTAATACGCTAGTACCTACGTACCTACCTACTTACCTTTTGTGTCACGCTCTTCATCATTAATAGATAGAAGGAAATTCGAATTCGAGCTTTATTCAGTTCGGGAAGCTGGCGTATCTGTGATACGGCTGGTGACTTATCTCTCGTCCACAGGCCAGGTCTTTTTAATTGTTTTTTACGCCCGAAATTTCTAAGAATAAGTCTTTGGGAACCTGTACCGTGGTTTACTACCAAAGGAATTCCACGGGTCCAGTTAGACAGAGCAACTTATAATCTACGGGCCACTTAGACAAGGGCAGCTTCAGTAATTATTATCAGCAAAAAGGCTGGTCGTATAATATATCATACATCGAATCTCGGTGTTGTTTGTGATTTTGACGGGGAATTGCTATGGTACGATGTGAAGGTTTCACTGATCTATCTGGAACGCCTTAAGCCAGACAGGGAACGTTTTACGGGTTCTGCTAACTTAAGTAAATATTCCACGGGTCCAATGATACGCGGAGGTCAGCAGTCATGTGCAGCTGAACAAGGTATTTTTGATAATTTTTATGCCCTTGGGCTATTCTGAAGGAACGGCTAGAGATCTGGAAAATTTCCATGTGGGGTGGGCACTAAGAGTGCTAACAAAATTCAAAGGGATGGGGGGGGGGCAGTGAGACACAAAAGCTAGGCCCTAAGCCGTACATTTTTTCAAGGCCTCATTTCCAGTGAGGGCCGCGTGTAACTTTTTAGGGAGGGAGTATGTCACCTACGATCTTCCCCTGGCTACTCCACTGCAGGGAATTATAGATATTATTATCAACCAAGAGGATGGACTTAGTCTAATACTAAGAATGACCGTCGTGTATTTATAAATATATTTATATGTTCGGTGTCACGCTCATAACGAAATAGATAGGCGGAATTTAGCCCAGATTGGAGGCTCTGGTTGTCCTCTCAAGCTCCATTGAAAGTGATAGGCAGAAAATAGTCCGGGTTGCAGAAGATGGCAAACGTATCTTAAGCAGGGACAGTTGAAATTCCAACAATGAACCCATCGAAGGCTTCATCGAATCTACGGTAAAATATAGGGCGACCTTATGTCTGAATGCACTTCTTGCATTGCCAAAGTTGAAATCGTAGCACTGAAGATATCTGCAGTTTCCGTTGGCACTCTCATGCTTCTTGATTCATAGTTTCTTCCCACAGATGATTTCGTTGCATGAGCTATTCTTCTCACTTTGATGCAATTATCAACGAAACTGACGAAACATAAGTTTTCACGAGCAGTAGACAAATATTTCTTCTAGCTTACTGTTTTCCTCGGACGAAGCAGTTTTCTCTTCATAGGTCATAATTTGAGCACCTCAAATGAAACAGATATTTGTGGTGGAAAGACAGTATCAACGATATCTTTGCTACGGAGCGAACACATTGTATATAAGCTGATATTTTGTATAAGTTTGTTGGAGTGTTTTACTCAAGATGTTACTTCTGCCTGTCTATATAGAAGACCTAAGGATGACAGCACGACAAAGGATCAAAGAAGAAAAGAAGAAAATAAAGAAGCAAATAATAGAATAGGAGATTCTGCACCGGCCTAGAAGCATTAGGCAAACGTATAGGTTATTGCGTGAATTCTTCACTCACGGGTCCACTAGTATATATATTAATACGCTAGTACCTACCTACCTACTTTCTGTGTCACGCTATTCATCACTAAAAGATACAAGAAAATTCAATCTTTATTGAGTTCGGGAAGCTGGCGTATCTGTAATACGGCTGGTGACTAATCTCTCGGCCACTGGCAAGGTCTTTTTAATTGTTTATACGCCCGAAACGTTTGAAGATAAAGCTTTGGAAACCTGTATCGTGGTTTGCTGCCAAAGGAATTCCACGGGTCCAGTTTAACAGAGTAAGTTATATATCTCGCGGGTCCACTTAGACAAGGGCAGCTTCAGTAATTATACTCAGCAAAAAGGCTGGTCGTATAAGATATCCTACATCGAATCTCGGTGTTGTTTGTGATGTTGATGGGGAATTGTTGTCATGATACAATGCGAAGGTTTCACTGATCTATCTGAAGCGCCTTAAGCTTGACCGTGAACGTTTCACGGGTTCTGTTAACTTATACAAATATTCCGCGGGTCCAACGATAAACGGAGGTCAGCCGTCCTGTGCAATTGGGCAAGGTCTTTTTAATAATTTTGATGCCCCTGGGCTCTTCTGAACGAACGGTTTGGCACAAGGAAAATTTCCATGTGGGGGTTCACCAGCCACCCGGAGCTCAAACTTGCCTCTGCGGGATGCGGTAGCGGGACGCGAAAGCGGGATAATTTTCTGCAATGTAGCTGGTCTGCGGCCGCGCAGCCAAAAGTTTAAGGTAAATGTGCTGAGAGAGCGGGCCCTGTTGACTGGGGCGAAAATAATTGCGATAGTGGAATCACATCTAAAGGAAGATGTAAGAGATGGCGAGGTTGAGATGGATGGCTTCGAGCTCTTCAGAGCTGACCGGACCCGAGGGACAAAAAAAAGGAGGCGTTGCCCTGTTTGTTAAGGAGGACTTCGCCGCTTCATCAGTCCTTTTATCATGGGACTCAAACGGTGTTGTTGAGCACCTTGTGTTGTGGCTTAGTAGAGCGAGGCTGGTCATATCGGTAATTTATCGTCCTCCCACCTGTACAATGAACAATTTCAGACCAGTCTTAGACCATATAACAGAGAAAATTGAGCAACTGGGAAATCCCATGCCGAAAATTATAGTGATG
>LQNS02277097.1:1457482-1479985 GCA_001587735.2 Parhyale hawaiensis | reverse complement strand
CGAGTGAATGCAAATGGACATCGACTGCTCTCTTTCTGTTCGCATAACCAGTTGACCATCACCAACACGAATTTCCAACTCAAAGACATCTACAAAGGTACATGGATGCACCCTCGCTCGAAGAAGTGGCACATGTTGGACTATGTACTGGTCCGGCAACGGGATAGACAAGATGTGCTGATAACCCGAGCAATGCGTGGCGCGGAGTGCTGGACCGATCATTTGCTGCTGCGGTGTAAATTGTCCATGCGCGTTCGGCCACTTGTAAGGAGGCACCAGGCGAGGAGAAGGCTCAATTGTGCTGCCCTCAAGAATGAGACCGTGCGGCAGGATCTGGCGGCAGCTATAGCTCAGCGATTGGAGGGCGCTGGAGGTGTGGTCGCCTCCGCTGAGGGAGTTGAGGAAGGTTGGGCTTGTCTCGTTAGCGCTGCTGCTGGAGCGATGAGGGACGTCATGGGGTTCGCTGCGCCTAAGAACAAGGACTGGTTCGACGACAATATTGCAAATAATCGAGAACTCTTGAATGGTAAAAACAAAGCACATGCAGCGTACCTGAGAGACCTGGTGTCTGTTTCCCTCGGGAGAGACTGGCGCGAGCGACGTTCGAAGGCGCAGCGGACTCTTCGAGCCCTTGAAAACGACTGGTGGCTGCAGAGCTAGAGCTGCGGAGATTCAGAGGTTCGCTGACTCGGGCGACCTTCAAAATTTCTATTGTTCGCTTAGGCAGATTTAAGGCTAAGTAAGCCGGGCTCTTGTCCCCGTCAGATCTGAGAATGGGGAGAGGCTTCTCACGGGTAGAAATGAGATCCTCACTCGTTGGGAGGAGCACTATAACCGCCTCCTGAACACAGACAACCCCTGTGACATGACTCAATTGGAATTTCTCCCTGACCTGCCTGAGATACCTGAGATGGACGCTCAACCAACTTTGAGAGAGATGAGTGATGCCTTGTCTAGCCTGAAGAACGAGAAGGCTCCGGGACTGGACGGGATTCCGGGTGAAATACTGAAGAACGGAGGTGCCGATTTGCATGCTCGTCTCCACGAACTCATCTGTGAAGTCTGGGATGCTGAAACCGTTCCCCAGCAGTGGAAAGATTAAAAAATTATTTCAATTTACAAGAATAAGGGTGCCCGCGCAGTATGCGGTAACAGCCTCGGAATATCTCTCTTGGCCGCTGCTGGCAAGGTACTTGCCAAAATACTCTTGTCTAGGTTAAACAAGCACAAAGCAGAAAAGATATGCCCGGAATCCCAGTGTGGTTTTAGGCGTGGGCGCGGCACAGTCGATATGATTTTTGTGGCTCGTCAGCTGCAGGAAAACATGATTAGGGTATAGGGTAGCATACTGTGAGTCACGGGTCCCAAGATGATATCCCTACTAGGAAAGTGAGAGTAACTAGAGTACTTTGAGAGCACATACCCTTCGCTAAGCAATGCAATTTTAACGAAAAATTCATATTGTTCTGAAATGACGATTTCATCTTTATCATACCGAAATTTGGTCATTTGTGTCTCTTGACAGTAGTAACAGCGCCTGTACTTTTCTTCTTAATGATCAGTCCGCAACTTTTTAAGCGATTTTCTGACAAACATTTTGACAAAAATAAGTTGGACACATAAAGAAACTAACAGATCATCGTCAAAATTTGGTTGTTAGTGCCTCTTAACATTTCCAACAATTCCTTCATATTTCATGAAGATCCATCGATGTCTTTCTGAATTATACTTCTGATAAACATTTTGAGAAAAAATGTCAAACGGACAAACCAATGGTCATCAATATTCAGTCATTTAAGTGTGTCTTTCAACATGTTTAATATTTCCTGATAGTTTCAATAAGATCAGTTTGTAACTTTTTTACTTATGTTACTGACCAACAGAAAAAGCAAACGTAGAGACAAACACGAGGAGAAACAGATAAACAAAAAATTTGGTTAATTACTCCAAGTAATAATTTAAACAGTTCCTGCAAATTTCACAGAGATCGGTTCATAACTTTTTGGGTTATTTTGCTAACAAACATAAAGCCAAATACAGAGACCAGCAAATAAAGCAATAGACGGATCAGCACAAGAATTTATCGATTTACTATTTGTAATACTAAATGTAAGTCGACTAAATTTAAAATTTAGGGTTTGAGGATGAAAAATCCAGTCATCAGAAAAGAAGGAAGAAAATAAACCTACAACCTACCAATAGAAATTTCTCTATTGTCCAATGATTGAAGGGAGCATGGTTGTTGTCGTTGGGGGGGGGGGTTATAAAATGCAAATGAACACACCTGCTTGGAGGAGCTGGATGTCAGCTCCTGTACAGTCGGCAGATTTAAGGATAAGTGTGGACGGTATGAAGCAGTACCGCCGAGGTCATAATGTTGAGGCTAGGTTTGGTTCTATGAATGTGGAGGGACTCTAATGTTGTGAGCTCGATGGGATTGGAAGATTCTATGATGGAGAAGTCATTCCTGCTGATGGGATGGTTGTTCTGCTCAACATGTAGGCGGTTTCGCAAGTGGTAAAACGGTACGGCTGGATACTCCTAAATGTTGGTTTATACGGGCTTTGAAGTGTTGTCCAGTGCTACCTATATATTAGGAACTGCAGGCCTGGCATCGGTAACGGTAAATAACAGCGGACAAAAGTGGTGTTGGACGTTCGTCTTTAAATTTGAAATAGGATCCTATGGTAAATGTGTTTTTGTATGAAAATTGGAAGTTGATATTTGGGTAGGCTTCAGAGAAGAACGTTCTCAGAGTGTTAACCTCGCCAACAGATGCTTTATTGTAGTACGGAATCGAGTGAAAGAAGTCCAATTTACTGACCCAGGGTTTGCTAATGCCGGGGTCGAACAGCTTGTCTAGAAACAATTTGCAGTAGTGGTCTAGAAAATGGTAGGGATAGCCGTTGTTTTTGAAGAATGTTCGGGGAAAGTCACCTTCATTTGAAAATACAAGATATAAGGAAGACAAATGATAGGTTCAAAATACTAAAGTTTTTATTGCAAAGATTTTGAATTGATGGTAGCAGTGACTGAAAGAAAAGCTTGTCGCGAGGCCTGAGAATGTGGGTTTTCTGTAAATTCCAGTGGTCAATGTTGAGTCTTAGTTGGTTATTAAAGCATAGAGAAAAGCTAGGGAATTATGTGATTGATTTTCGGCGGTGAATTCAATATTTGGATGTTTACTATCCAAATATTGCAAAAAATAGATCAGAATCTGCTTTATTGTTGAATATGAGGAAGGTGTCATCTACATAACGATTACAGTGGATCGATATGAAGTCACGTGGGCAGTCGGTAAGCCAGAGGGTTTCGTGATGGCATAATAAGATATTTGCCAGTAAGGGGCTAAGTGGGGAGCCCACGTAAACTCCATCTATTTGATTGTACAGTCTATTGTTAGACATGAAAAATGAGTCTTTGATGGCAAAGCTGATAAAAGATCTGAAGGTAGTTTTCTCCACCTTGTGAAATAGGTCCGTGCCATTGAAGACTTTGTGACAAATAATATCTATGGTTTCCTCGACGGGAATGTTGGTGAAAAGTGAGGTACTGTCAAAACTAGCTAAGTAGGCATTGAAAGGCAATTTTAGGTTTTTGATTCGGTTTCGAAAGTTATATGAATTGCGCAAAGTGTACTGATTGGTTGTTAAAGGTTCAAGTATTTGAACGAGGAATTTTGCAATAGGGTAGGACGGTGTTTTATATATGCAGCAAGAATTGGTCGTAGGGGGGCACCGGTTTTGTGTACCTTTGGAAGCCCATACATGACGTCAGGGGAAGCACCTGAATTGCACAGAGAATGTTAGATCGAATCAGATGATACCTTGGTCTAACAATTTCTTCAAAAGTCTATTGATTTTGTCGACGAATTAAAGCGTAAGTTTGAAGAGATTGGTATGAGAGTGGTAAATAGTGAACGTTGTAGTATCAGCCAGAATTGCATTGATTTTTTGATGGTACTGATTTTTATATAGAAAAGCAACACCTCTTCCTTTGTCGGGTCTGCACACGACAACGGAATTTTCCCTGTGGAAAACAGATATTAAATATCAATGGAGTTGAGAAGAAAAAATGGAGAAAACACTTTACGCTTGCTGTACGAGATGCAAGTGCTATTACAAGTTTCTCTTATTTTGTTTCTTACTTCTGCAAATTATGTCTGTTAAAGCTCGTTCATCCACTTTGTAATTGCTTTGCAGTGTGCATTTGGTTTTCATAATTAACACTCTATTATGAAAACCAAATGCACAGCAATTACAAAATGGATGAACGAGCTTTAACAGACATAGTTGCTGCTTATGTGAAACCTGTGCTTCCGTATGAGAGGCTCCAGCTGCTCATCTATTACAGAAATAAAAACGTCAGTAACTTTATTGTGCGCAATAATATTTCTCGGCAACCGAAGTCTCACCTTGGTAGCTCCGATGTGGTTTATCAGTTTCAATGTACTAAGGGAGAATGTACGTCTCTCGAGAACTGCTATATCGGACTAACAAGGAGGACCTTCAGGTGCTGACTAAATAACTATAAATACCAGGGTTCTATGTATGGCCATTTCAGAACCGCCCATAATTGTAGCCCTTGTGTTGATGATCTGTATCCCAACACTAAAGTACTGTATCGTGTTGCCCATAGAGAACACATACAAATTTTTGAAGCGCTGTTAATCCATAAATTCAAACCTAAGTTCAATAACAACGTTTTAGATTTTGCGGCACTCAAACTATTCTCTCGAAACTTCCTGAACCCACCAGTTGGCAACATCGCAGCAGTGTAGCTAGCTAGGTCCCTTCCTTAGAGAAGGACCATTTCCGCTGAGTCACACGGGTGTGGGGACGTGGGTGCAGTCACTGCAGTGATGTAGCTTATAGCATTCGTGTCTGTTTCTTGCATTTCTCTTTTATCTTCGATATTGCTAGGATACGTGTAAATATATTCTTCTCTTGTCCTTAAATTTTAGACGTGAACATACGGTATAGCAGCTACATAAAATTGAGTATAAAGAGTTAGTCGTAGATATACATTAAAATCCTGAACGGTTACTTACCTTGGTGTGTATTTTTTTTTCAGCCTGATGATGATGCTCGTGCATCAAAACGTTGTATTCTATTATTTTAATAATGGACGTAAACCAGTTTTTATTATCCCTATCACGCAGTGATCTTGAAAACATAATGCACATAACAATTCGTGAAAATATCATAAAAGTCCGTCCCTAACTTTTTGAAATGTAGTATTGAGAAAAAGATAGAAGCGAAGAAACAGACGGATGAACTTATCTTCAGCGAACGGATTTTGACCTACTTCTAACATACCTAACAATTCTTGTAAATTTTGTAAATATCCGCCCTTACCTTTTTGAGTTATCTTGGGGATAGACAAACAATCAAGCAGAAAGACTAAGTACTCGACAAAAATAGAATCGTCTTGGCGGACGTAATTAAGGAATCACATTTTTATGGTTAGCCCTCTGCCCCCCTAAAGAACCAATTTTATCACACTTGAGCAAGCGCTATCCTGCTAAATGTACACAGCTTGTTGGTTGGTCTGTTGCTTGCTTCGTTAATCTCTCCGCTCCCAATCAGCGCTCACTTATCTCCTGCTATCTTCACTAGTACAAGCCCGATAAATGACTCGAACACCCCGACGTGGTCGGACTACAAAAAGAGAATCTTTGCAGTTGATAGAAACTTTCCAGTACGTGAATAACTTTAACAACGTGCCGACAACGGACTTCTTGATTGAGACATTAACGTTTGTCAGCGAAACAACGGTAAAAGCTCACGCATTGAGATCGGAGGACTATTCTCAGCCAACCCTGTTTCACGTATTTCGTGGTAAATATATGAAATAGACTTCCTCTCCATCCCCAAAATTGTTTGTGCGGAGTCTATCGATGGGTTCAAAAAGCGTCTTGACAAATATTGGGAGCAACATCCTGCACAGTTACGGACTCCTCCAGGAGTCTGATACTCGTTATGGGCAAAGATTCTACGCCACCGTGATTCACTTCTTTCATGCCCCAACTTACTTATCATCCCCGTGCTTCACGGATCTGCAAGAATTGATTTTACTTTTTTGATCGCCTCTTCAAATTATTATGCAATTTTCTTCGCCAGCTTTCTGTGTGATTCGGATGTAATGACACTAGCTCATAGAAGGCCGAGCCTTAGTCCTGGATGCTATATGGGATTGGGCCTGTTGGGCGTGATCTCCGTGTTATCAGGCCGGTACGTCCGGTTTGACCACCGGACGTCTCTTTGCATACATGGGCAAGCTTTGGGTTGAGGCTCTTGGTAGCCTTTGAATTGGAGGATATGCCATTCTAAAGGTAGATGAGACCCTTTAGTACAATGACATCCCTGGGAGGAGATGCCATAAAAGGGTATTCTGTCTTCCACAGTCTCTTACTCTCTCTGCCATCAGGGAACACCATCTGATATTTTTCCTCCTCTTTCTTGTGTCTTCTTCTTGTTTTGGCCAAAACCCGTACTGGTCAGGCAGGGTCAGGGGCACGTTGATAGCTGGCCAGTTTCGGAGCTATCGTGACTGTTGTTTTTTTCTTGATTGATTGACTTCGTTTTTTCGTTTATGGCAATTATTTTTCTTCTCTTTTTTATGTGCCTGATAGTCAACTACCCGGATGTGGAGGTTAACCTTGCTCCTCGTGTTCTAATATTTTTTTCTTGTCGCATCTTGCGGGTTAATGTTCGTGGTCTCTTTGCTAATATGGCTTAGATTTTTATAACTTTTTCTAATTGTGTTTTAGTACCGTCTTCGGACACGCTCGTCTTTAGCCATGGTCATGTTTCCGAGCAAATGATCCCAAAATCTGGCAAGCCAATATTGCAGTTGCAGGACTTGTGCCCTGGATATAGAAGTCTGGCTGCTTACGTTCGTAAAGGTGTTGTTGTGGCTTGGCAGAGAGAATATGAGTGTCTATGTTGTGAACTGACGGTGCTGCGAGTCTGTGGATCATTTAGGAACTTTTTTTTTCAGTGTTTCGCATTCTGTCTTCTGATGATAGGGGTTTTGACTGACTATTCCATGCAAAGGCTAAGCTCCAGTCATCGGGTAGGCGCTGTGTATTTTTTATGGGTAATTTTAATTGTCATGATGTTGAATGGTTGGGCCCTGGAAGGATCGATTGCCATGGTCATGCAGCTTTCTATTTCGTGACTGCCTCTAGTTGTGAGCAGTTGGTTGAGGGTCCTACTCATGTGCATGGGTGGTGTTCTTGACCTCCTGTTGACTGATGTTCCTGATTTGGCTGGAGTGTCAGTGTCGTCTCCCACAAGTTCCTTGAATCATGGTGTCCTCTATGCAGTGCTGATAGTTCATCCGCGGGTTCCCAGAACCACTGTCGGGCGTGAGGTAATTTTGAAGTCCAGAGTGAATTTGGACGCCGATTCTGGCTCCATCCTTGCGCTACCTGGCGGTGTTATAAGAAAGTCTACTGACCATGGGCCTGTTTTGGATCGGCTTTTCTCTAGCATAGTGCGTACCTACGTGCCTCTCCTCTTCGCTACGGTCAGATCAGGCGATGAACCCAGGTCTGATGATGTCTGCCTGAGGGCGGATCAGTTGAACCATGAGGCATATTCTTTTTAGGGTATTGGCCGGTCTGCTGTTGGCTTTCAGCGTTTCAGAGAACTGCGGTGTCGGGCTGGGGCTACTTATGAGGAAGCTGAAAGTGAGCATAATCTGAGGTCCCGGGAGTTATTGGCTTCATCTGTTAGTGCACTATGGCAATAGCGTATAGAGGGCCGGGCAAGTTTCGGTGTCTCTTTGAGAATGGGCCTGTTAGTTCGTCTAGTGCCGCCTATCTAAACTAATATAGTATGTGTTGATCCCCATTGAATAGTGTTGTGTTTGGTGCGAGCTCTTCCACCCTCACCCCTTCTTTATTTTGTGCCGCTAGTGAGGTCGTTGTGGACCCTGCGGCCAAAGCGAACTTTTTGTTTCTCTATTTTGATCTGAAGGAGAGCCGGGACTGGGTGTGCATTCCTTTAGCGTGTGATCCTGATCCGAGGTTCTCCGGTTTTGATTTCAGGTCTTCTGAAGTGCACAGCTTTCTTCTTGACCTGAACCCAAATAGTAGCACTGAACCTTCGGGTATGTTTCCGCTGTTTCTTCGGATGGTGACTGGCGTGCTTGGGGCCGTGCTCGCTTTTGTGTTCCGTTGGATGTTATGCCCGGTCTCATTTCCGGAACGATGGCGTGTTACTCATGTAACGAAAGTTCCGAAGGGCTGTGTCTCATCTCGGACTTAAGATTCTAGACCCTTCTCGATCACACCTGTTTTTTTTTTTTTTTTTTGAGAAGCACAGTGCCCCACCTCCTACAGAGTATGGTTTTTTGAAAGGCTTGGGAACATGAGATGCTCTGATTGACATTTCTAATGTGTGGCGGTTGGCACATGATAGGGATCATAAGACTAGGTCGGTCCAGCTTGACTTCAGTGCTGCTTTTGATCTCGTGATCTCGTGTGTAACCAACGTTCCTCTCAACGAAAAATAATGTCAATATCATCTCCCTATTTAGATGCGGGCATTGCACTAGTAGATCTCTGCAAACTTAATGTCAACTGTCTCTTATTTTGCTTTTTAGTATTATTCTTATGTTAGTGCCAATTGTCTCTTATGTTACTTTTAAGTATTATTTCTATGTTAGTACTAAGCATGAAAACCTCAGGATACTGTGTCCTAACCTTGTTGGACACAGTCTCCATATGAGAAATATATTAGCTTATTATTATTATGTTGTTTTAGGTAGGGATGAGATTAAAAGTGGGTAAGACTGTGCTCGTGTCTAGGTCACTACAGTAAGGCCTGGATTCTCCGCACTTATATTAGATGGTGTGTCCTTCCTGTGGTTAATGACCTGGTAATCTTGGGTATGAATTTGATCCTAAGTTGACATTTAGGACCCACATCCGTTCAGTTGCCTCACGAGCAACGCAGAAAATCGGTCTTATGCGACGTACTTGGAAGGTTTTCGGTTCATTAGAGGTGATCCGTCGATACTTCAATCGCTATGTCCTCCCTCTTTTAGAATACTACTCTTTAGTTTGGGATATTGCTGCCGATTGTCATTTAAGCTTATTAGTCCGGGCACTGGGACAGTGTCTGTGTACATTTCGCTTTCATGGCTCTTCCATGTATTTTCTTATTCCATATGGTGTGGATATTAAAAAGAAGTGTGGGTAGAACTTTCGCATCTGGTACATTTTTTGAGGGGGACATGGGAAGCCCAAAATTATCAACTGGGAACAGATTGTTCTGAAACTTGCTCAGAATATGTATTTTTGAAAAAAAGAAACATATTTTGCTCCTATATCTTTTTTTGATATAGGACTTAGTTTTTGAGACCATGAGGTTTAGATACAAATATATGTGTATATTTTAGAAATTTCAAACGAATAGAACTCAATGAGTTTTCATGCTAGAATAAAAAAAAAAAAATGACAGTTTTGGAATTCTTGAAAGATTTCTAACAAAACTGTGGGGCCGGATTTTCCATTTTTGCCCTCATGATATTTCTTTATCACAGCTTAAAACCGAACTCCTTAATTATTTTTCATTATATTTTAGTTAGTGATCGCAACGAAATAGAAAATGGCAAATCTAGCTGCGATAAAAAACATTATGAGGCAAAAATGGAAAATCAGGCACTAAAGTTTTGTTAGGAATGTTTCACGGATTCCAAAAATTGTCTTTGTTTTTATTCTAGCATGAAAACTCATTGAGCTCTATTCGTTTGATATTACTAAAATATACATATATATATCTATATGTATAAACTCCATTATCTAATAAACTAAGGCCTAAATCCAAAAGGTTGTATGAGCAAAATATGTTTGTTTTTTTCTAAAATACATATTCTGAATAAGTTTCAGAACAATCAGTTCTCAATCGATAATTTTGGGCCCCCCATGACCCCCTAAAAATGTGGTAGATGCGAAAGTTCTACCCAACTTTTTTTAATATCCTCATCATATGGAATAGAAAAAACATGGTAGATCCATGAAAGAGAAATGTTCAATGACACCCTCCTAGAGCCTAGACTATACATAACAAAGTGTTTCATCGATGTGAGATTATGCTGGATGGTGTTGTGCCTTGTGATCTGGCGTATCGTTGTAAAGTTGGTGGGGTTTGCATTTTATATAAAATATGTAATTGCCGTAATTATCCGCAGGCGTTTTTTTTTTTTTTCTGGAGCCATTTCCTCGTGGCGCGATACGCTCGGCGTATTAGTGCCCTTCATGCGTTTTTCATGATACCGGTACGATGTCGTACAAGCCAGTGTTCTCGATCGTTCGTTCCATCACGTGTAGATATTTGGAATAATCCTGATGGCTCTGCCTTTGTTAGTGCTTGCACTTGCAGCTTTAAACGCTTTGTACACAGAGTGATCCCGTCATCTTTATTTTCTTTTCTTCTCTTGCGTGCTGGTTGCGTGGAATATGATAACCTAATGGAGTTTCCTCCGGTCGCACGTAGCCAGTCTGGTGTATTTTAGTTCTGATATTATCTAATTCCATCTCTTGATATCTACTCTTTTGCAGGCCTGATCAATGACTCGTACGCCCTGACGTGGGTGGGGCTGCACCGAGAAGGTGACGACCAGCCGTGGGTATGGGTCGACGGCACCGACACGGACTATATCCAATGGCGGCCTGGACAGCCCGACAAGAACGACACGGAATTTTGTGCCTTGACAGTCTCCAATCCTGAAGACACCGGCTTTACCCTTCTCGACAACTATCCTTGCAATCATTCTGACCACTACGCCTGCGAGTACTTCCCTAGTCAGTGTTGCCGATAGGTATTAAAGACTTACCGGCACTTCCCTGGTATTGTCGCTGGGTGCTGCAAATCTGCTTTCGTTAAGTTGTTTATTGGGAGAAATACAGTAGTATTTCTCCCAATAAACAATGCACACTTAACGTTCATATTAGCGGGACCCGTGAAAATTTCATGAATATTTAATGTTTTCATTTACCTTAGTTTGACACTAGGCAGTGCTTTTACTTAACCCCTTCTAAACTACTGTCTGCCGCATAACCCTATCCTCTATTCCGCAAACTGTCTTCATTGCACATGGTCTGATGTTTCTCAGTATTCTGATTTCATCTGTAAATCATGCATTCGTTCTTCCAGCAAGCAATTCACATTTGTCTTGATAAAGAATAGAAATACGATGGTTTATATCGCATTGCTCTCCTATGTATATCCACGGATTTTCTAAGTTTGATTTCCTACAGTTTACAGATAATTTTAGCCCTTCATCATACTACATACAGTATTTCACTATTTGTCGGCGTATCCGATTTTTGGCACTATCACAGGACCTGTGGATATTGATCAGTGGCCCATCAATTTCTGCTATGTTTAATGCAGTAGCTATTGAATAAAGTACAACAGACTGGGCCAATTTCTTCCGTCACAGCAGCGTAACCTACTGTTCTAAAGATGACATTGTTTATCCTTAGACATTTTACATTTACTTCAAAAATACATTAGAGTCGAGATATCCCAAGAAGCTTCAATAGAGAAGGAGGGAGCTTTGTGGCCCAGTTAAAGACTTACCAGCGAGTCAATCAGATATCTTATAGCTGTGTGACGCTCATTGGTGGAAAAGACGGGGGAGCACTGAGTTTCACGGGGGAGCAGCAGACGAACCGAGTTACTTATATGCTATTGGTGCTTACGCGACTGGCTGCAGGAATAAGAGACTCTTCATTGATATGCGATTGGTGCATACGACAACTGGCTGACAGCCATAAGAGACTCATGAGCTTCAATGGGCTAGGCTACTGGCTCCCTCCTTCTCTATAAAAGCTCCTTGAGATATCCAACACTACCCACTCTGCGCTCCCGGGCCGTATTTGCCCCTATTATAAATGCAATGCGCCACCAGAAAAGTGAATATAATGGGGTATGAACAAAACATGAAACTCTGTAGATATGATACGTGCAAAATGATCTCAATGTCTTCAAATCTTTTTTGGAGAAACGAAAAAAAGGCTCGGGGCGAAAATCTGAACATCTTGCGAATAAAATATTCTCCCAATACAGAAAGCGCAATGTACAGACACATGGTACGACGGACGGAACCTCACGCAAAATAATATAGGTTGAAGTTAGCTTTGCCTGTAAAAATATGAATTCTTTGTAATTAATTACATTAAGTGAGACGTATTCAGCAACTGTGTCAACATTGAGAAACGGTGAAAATTTCAGCCTCTGAGTGGGATAGAATCTTAAGCGCGATGTACTTGTCGTTGTTTTGTGATTCCTGTGCCAACTTCATGCTTACGAACGACGCTTAAAACCGGCGATTTGTCACGAGGAGCAGTTAGAGGAGCGGTAAGCACTAGAACTCCTGAATTAAGCTCAACAAGAAGCTGTGAGTCTGCAGTGCGTGTTTTGATACAGTGCATTTCCTTTGTTTCTTAGAGTGTACTATCAAATACTAAGAATGACCGTCGTGTGCTTATATATAAATATATATATATTATATGTTTGGTGTCACGCTCTTAACGAAATAGATAGGCGGAATTTAGCCAGGATGGAGGCTCTGGTGGTCCTCTCAAGCTCCATTGAAAGTGATAGGCAGAAAATAGGCCGGGTAAGAGAAGATGGCAAACGAATCTTAAGCAGGGACAGTTGAAATTCCAACAATGAAGACATCGCAGGCTTAGTCTGATTTGTACGAGTATTAGCTTCTCCATACGTCGAATCTACGGCAAAGTATGGGGCGACCTCATGTCTGAATGCACTTCTTGCATTGCCGAAGTTGAAATCGTAGCACTGACGATATCTGAAGCTTCCGTTGGCACTCTCATGCTTCTTGATTCGTAGTTTCTTCCCACAGATGATTTCGTTTCATGAGCTATTCTTCCCACTTTGATGCAATTGTCAACGAAACCGACGAAACATAAGTTTTCCTGGGCAGTAGACAATTATTTCTTCTAGCTTACTGTTTTCCTCTGACGAAGCAGTTTTCTCTTCATAGGTCAAAATTTGAGCACCTCAAATGAAACAGATATTTGAGATGAAAAGACGGTGTCAACGGTATCCTTGCTACGGAGCAAACACATTGCATATTATTAAGCTGCTATTTTGTTTAAATTTGTTGGAGTTTTTTACTCAAGATGTTTCTTCTGCCTGTCTATATAGAAGACCTAAGGATGACAGCACGACAATAGATCAATGAAGAAAATTAAGAAGCAAATAAGAGAACAGGAGATTCCGCACCGGCCTAGAGGCTATACAAACGTGTAGGTTATTGCGTGAATTTTCCACGCACGGGTCCACTAGTTTCAAAATATTCGTGTATTGTAGAGGTCTGTGCACTTCTACTATGAGTGTGAAAAAGGGAGGAGAAAGGGCATGGGTGACAGGGTATCAGGGCGTTGGTTGGACTAATGCTGTAAGATTTTGTAAACGTTCCCAAAACACGATATATAATTATCATATCAAAACAGTAAAGATACATTCCTTCAATAATGAAGTTTAAACACTGCAGCTGGAAGGGAATGAATGACTCTTTGACCCAGCTACTTTCTCAAAATAAGGAATGAGTTGATTAGATAAAAGGTGGGAACCATTGGTTAACAATTTAACACTCTCCTACCCATCCCAGATCATTCGGTTAGTGCGGTCAAGATAAATTCAACTTAACTTCACATACCTAGACATCTTTGTGCTTGATATCTGTGCCCACCGATCCTAGAAGAGAGCACGTCAGACCTATGACGTCAGAGACGCAAGGTTCATGCCACAACTCCAAGCATCCTGACCATCCCCATCAATGGCTAGGGTTAGTGCCCCCGCAATAGCGATTGATTGAGAGACGCAGTATGCCGACTCAATGAGGCAAAGCTGCAAATTATTGCTTATACGGCAGACTGGTCCCTTCCCTATAGTATTAGCATTCTGACACTTTAACTCCCTAATGTTGGTGACACACTAGACACTTGCACAGACAACTTGATGTAAGGATGCGAGACTCGGACGTGATTTACACCACGGTATCTATGCTGTCGATTTTAAGTATGCATCGAAACGACTCGCGAGCTACACATCCGAGCAACCAGTTGGGAGTAGAAATGCATATGTGTCTCCGGCATAGCAATGACGGCTATGACGCTTGTGTAAAAAACTATTTATTGTCTCACAGCTCACACTGTCGGCTGCGATGCCGGTTGGACGTTGTACGAAGGCTACTGCTACTACAAGAGCTCGTGGGACGACGACTACAATGGCTTCGACAATTCCCGGGACATCTGCCAGGGCAAGGGTGGAGACCTGGCGTCGGTGCACTCCAAAGAAGAGAATGATTTTCTAATCAGCTTAATGGACGGTAAGAATGTGAAAATCGAATGCAAAGACTGGCCAGAAATTTAATTATTATCAAATCACACCAGACTGGCGACGAGTGAACAGAGAAACTCCATGAGGTTGATAAACCCCCACGCAACTAGCCCAGCGAGTGAAGACAATCTAAAGAAAGAGAAGATCCCAGATCATAGAACAGCTCTGTGTACAGATCATTTAAGCTGCCAATACCCGCACCCGCTAAGACAGAGCCATCAAGACCGTTCCAACCTTTAATACACGATGAAAAAAAAACGAACAAACGAGAGTCCTGGCCTGAAAAACGTGCTGCTACAGAAAACAGCTTCTGAGGACTCCAGTGTCGCCCATATGTATTTAAGGACCGAGAAAATCAACCAATGAATAAAAATCAGTTACCTGCTACTATAATTTTGTAGAATTTCTTTGGGATTTTTATGTTCGTAAACATATAGCTTCTAAACTATTCAACAGAAATTCAGATTACGAGAAATATTACCAACTATGCTTTTCGAATTTACTCACTCTCAAGTGTCCAAAATTACTACTAGCGTGAGAAATATACTGCAAGTGCCAATGTATGATAATCCAAACCCTCAAACGAACAAACCGACCAAGAATATTTAGTCCTTTGTATTTTTACAAGTTTCTATCAATTCCTACAAATTTGATTAAGATATGCTCATAACATTTTGCGTTATGTTACTGACAATAAAAAAGAAACATGTATACTGATAAACAAACGGAAAAACAGATCTAGCAAAAAATTGGTCATTTGCTTCTTTTACTAGGCCCAACATACACTGAAAACTGCATAAAGGTCCGTCCATAATTCTTTAGTTCTCTAGGAAGAAAAAAGAGGCTTGCTGTCAAACAAACGGTTCAACTGATCGTCAAAAAAGTTACCGTCGGTTCCTCGTAGTATATAGCTACCTAACAACCCTTATGAATTTCGTAAAGATCTGTTCATAACTCCTTAAGTTATTTAGGTGACAGTCAGACTGACAAAGAGGCAAAAAAAAGTATAACATCTTTTGGCGGACTTGAATATCTTTAAACGCTGACTCTCCTACTTTATATCAATGACTCTAAAATTTTTGGCGTTAAAAAATTGGTATCCATGTAGTGGAGGGTAAAGTTTTTTATTTTTATTTCTTTAACTATTTATATATTTATATCTTTCCTGTCACGCTCTATGGGAATAACATAGGAGAAAATTCAGTTTTCAAAATGTAAAAAAAAGTGGGGTACCTTGGAATCTTTTTCTTCAGTATTAGATAGGGAAAAATAGAACTAATAACATACCTAGGAGAAAATTCAGCTTTTAAAACGTAAAAAAAAAGTGGGGTACCTTGGAATCTTTTTCTTCAGTATTAGATAGGGTAAAAATAGAACTAATAAGATAGGAGAAAATTCAGATTTCAAAAGGCGAAAAAAAAAAGTTGGATACCTTGGAATCTCTTTCTTCAGTATTAGAAGACGGCGGGGGTTTTGGTAAAGTGTTAATTTTTTGCCGTCATTTATAATGACGGCATGGGCCACTAGTATTAACTAAATCTATCCAACTCTGTACCTTCTAATGGTACCTCATGCAGTTCCACTGCACGGACCGTTGCCCTTTCGGAGCCCCTCACTGCACGGTCGAATGAACACATAACTCATTTGCGAGAACAGTACTATAACTAAAAAACTGACAATTTCAGGAGAGGCTGAATCAGTTTTCAATGTTAACTTATAAAAATAGTAAGGAAATACTCACGTTACTTACAATCATGACATATAATAAAACATGCCAATCTTCACACAGCGGCACACATTCTCAACATAATCAAGCCCTAGAGTAGTTGAGATGTGCCGAAATTGATACCAAGTGTTTTAATGATTGGGGTAGTATAAGGCCTGATTCACACCATACTGCCGGGCACCTACCAGGCACGATCCAGTTCAACTTTTTTAACGCATTTCTATAGAAGCGTTCACGCTAGCCATGCAAGGCACCTGCCATGCCAGGCACGGTACCGTCACGATCAAAGCAAGAGATATTATGACCGGGACGTGACTAGCATGACAGGTGCCTTGCACGCTTGCGTAAATTAGCAACGGTTCAGTCCTGTCACAGACATCCGGGCGTAAGGTGTGTTGGCGCATCTGCTGCACTTAGAAATAACTACATGATGGAGAAAATTAACGATGTACAACGATGGGACACAAAAATGGTATGTAAACAATCGAGTGAGGTATGATGTTGTTCTTGTCATAAGAGACAAGAAGAGCAACTGACTTACAACATTTAATGTAGTTTTTATGATACCTACGTTAAGATGACTCGGTACATACCAACAATTTCCTTTTTTTACCTTCTTTCCTCCTCTTTTTCGTCTAGCGCAATGGCAACGATTGCCAATTCCCTATCAGAAAACTCGGGCATCCTTCGCCACTGATGCTACGATAGGAACTGAGATGGTGACGGCACGTGACCAGTCTGAACATGTGAATGCACCTGGCAGGGAACGGGCCGTGACTGGCACATGCCTGGCACGTGCCCGGCAGTATGGTGTGAATCAGGCCTAAGAGTGACACTCGGTGCCCTTTAGCGGCCACTTTTACTGACTTGGTCATGAAATTGTTGCCAGTAACAGAACTCGACACGACTTTTCTGATGGCATTAACTCAAATTACCCTATTTTTGAATTATGTCACTCTTCAAACAGATGAGCGACATATTATCGTAAATTTCCAGCACTATGCATACATTTGATTTTTGTCACAAAGTTCCAAAATTTCTAGACGTTTTGGCGGTATTTACTTTATTTTACATGTATCATGAATCGAATATCATCTTCCATCGATGAAGTCTATAACAAATATGTGCTTCTTTTTCGTAATAGGTTCATCAGAAAACGAAAATAACTTGGGATGTCTTCAGTAAAGTTATTAAATATGACCATTCTGAGCAATTTAATTGTAGCCCGGTCTTTAAGGGGGGGAAACGGGGAATTGCGTAGATTTGTCTAAAAGCATGAAATTTAGAACACTTGTAGATTTTGACATGCTGAAGTCAAATCTGCCGGGAACCAAAGCCAATTCTCAATAGTTCCACCATCTTGGACAATTAAAATGACCACCCATCAAAAACTCATTTCATTTTCATGAGTCAATGAGAGGTTGCACATTTACAAATGAAACCACTTTTCTACGATGCTTGATCCCGAGGAAGATAAATTTGATATCTGATATACAGTACTGTAATATTGACAGATGTAGCCATTTTTCAAATTTCAACGTGACCGAAAGTCAACAGTCCCACAGCTTCCGCGTCCTACTCCGTTGTTCAGCAGCCAGCTGAGTGCCCAAGCAATGATTTGTATGTACCATATACTCCAAATCTAAGCTGTCGACAGTCTCATATTCTCTTGCATGGAGCCACTGTCGAAGATGAATGTTGGCTGGCACGCGTGTCCATATTGCTCACGCTGGACACGCTACCTGATGGTGAAGTCATTACATGGTCAGGCTGCAACTCATGTCTAATGAATGGTGAATCTGTGAAGGGATTCTCTCCTTTTTTCCTGATAAGCCACACCATCTGTGAGGAAACATGTTATGTATCTCACAATTCAGGGTACAGAATCTCTCAACCTGGCCAAAGCCCTGTGCCTAGTGCTGTATGCCATCACAACGTAGTTGCAGTGGAAGTTCCCTGACGCATTACGGTATATGAGGACAAAATTATTCAAAGGATGGGTGCCCATCATAGAAGACAAGATGCATCAAATGATAGGCAAGTTTCCAAGAGACTCTGTATGAAGCAATATCCTCACTCAGGCCCAGTTTCTCATTTCTGGCGGCGCTAAGTCGGTGTTTGATGAACACCATATTAAGCGCATATGCTATGCCCACCATATACATCTCTGTCATGGGCTTGTACATGCTGAGACGGAAATCATTTTCCACACACTGTTCCAGTGTGCACGGAACACTGGAGTCTTTTCAGATGTTGGCTAGAAGATGCAGAACTGACAATCCCAAGTTCATGTACGTACTGGTCAACCGTCGCGGATTTGACAGGCACATTGATGCAATACAATCATCGTTTTGTTACGTGAGTAAGAGACAATTATAATGATGTATCTGCATAGCTCCTCATGTGTAGATTCATTAGGTCTTTACGTGAAGGAGACTTCCGACAGTATGTGAAGGTTAATGAGCTGTGTTCTTGGTTCCCGTGCTGGACCACACCAACTATGCTCGCTGGCTAGCTACCAGTACATGTGCGTGATACGGTTCAGCTGCTGGTGAAACACCCAGAGCTGCACGCAGAGTTCCTCAATGGGAACTTTGTTGTGCAGCGGTCACCTCATAATTTCAACCTCATTGGCAAGGACCAGTCTCACGAGCAGTCCAGCAAGAATCTCCAAGATCATGGACGAGCAGTATGTCTCTATGAGATCCCAAAGGCCCTTAGTCTCTTTATGCTGGCATGCCTTGACTGCAATCGATGCGAGGAGTTTAAAGCTGTTCTTGAGACAACTCCAAGCACTGCTCATCATGAAGAGGCAAGTGCTTTGCAGACCATGTTCCATACTAATGTCCTGTCAAATGTTCAGGTTGCTGAACAGTTGGAAAATTCTTTCGACAGTGGCTGTGAGCTTCTGGCTCTGCACACACAGAAATTGATGGAAGATCAGGTAGTGATATCGCTTGCTCAGCTACACAACCTAGACAAAGACCTGTATGCGAAATTTGTCACACAGACCTTAGAGCAGGCAACTTTGACTATAACACACAACCCCAAACACCAAAAGATCCTCATATTTGCCAACCTTCCTGTTATCACGAACATGGGATCCAAATCAGTTAGTGCTCAAAGAAACACCTCTTTCATTACCAAGCTTTCTTTTCCTTGGAGCGTGAACCTAATGCAGTAGGGGAAGAATTCTTCCGTTAAGAAAATTGTAGTGAACCACCAAGTCTCTTCGACGAAGGTTCACCGAGGTTAGGCAACATGTCCGACATTCTTATGTCTAAAGGCACCCACTGGTCTATCAGATGCAGCCACAGTTGTAGTGCTGTACATGCCAGCTATTTTACCCATGGTTCGGACCACAACAAGTAACACATTCGTGGATTATGTGTCCCACCATCTAGGGTCATTTCTAAAATCACAGAGGACGCCAACTGTAGCACGGATAGATGCTGTCTGAAATACATAACCAGAAGAGAACCTGAAAACAGTGACACCGAAACACCGAGGCTTAGGCTCATCCGCTCATGCACCAGGACTTGGGACGGCAATACTTGCATTCCAAAGCGCGAGTGGAATCCAGGGGTTTAAAAAACACTGTCAACAAGAAGGGAACTGTTTCCATTGTTGAAATTCTTCAGTAAACAACTGGTAAAGCAGAACCTAGGTAGAAGGCTTCTCATCAGTACACACTGGCAAGACGCACTCTCTAATATACAAGCAGAAATTACTTATTTCCAGTCAAGCAGCGACTCTGAGGCGGCTGCCAGGATACTGCACCATCTTGCTCATGCTGCCAGCCAGGGTCACCAGTGGGCCTTGGTGTGCACAGTTGACAGTTATGTTGTCAGTCAGGCAGTTCAGTGGTTTGCATCACTTGAACTGTCAGAGTTGTGGGTGTGGCAGGCTGAAGTATCTGCGTGGTATTCTCATTCATACCCTCTCTGTCCAGCTGGGGCCAGCCAGATGTATGGCTCTGCCAC
The DNA here is from genome assembly GCA_001587735.2 of Parhyale hawaiensis. Lineage (NCBI taxonomy): Eukaryota > Metazoa > Arthropoda > Malacostraca > Amphipoda > Hyalidae > Parhyale > Parhyale hawaiensis. The sequence continues at coordinate 1,459,889 of LQNS02277097.1, read as the reverse complement.
TGTTCCATGTAGTCACGAGCGGTGTGATACTGCCTCACACCTTCTGGGATGCGGCAAGAAAACAGTTCGGTCAGCCTGGCAGATCACCTCTGGACTAGCAGACACACAGGTAGCCCTCATCGTGATCTCAGTTTACGTAGTCCACAGTCCTACCGCATGGAAACACTAGAGCGGTTTCTTGTGGTCATGTACAGCACAGGCTGTGGCATAGTAAAAGTCAATGAAGCCCGGCTGCAACTCCTTACAAGCGGGAAGAAGACTCTAGAGGCCCTACCACCAACCAAGGCTGCTTTGTATCAGCAGGGCAGTACTGTGGACCATCATTTTAAGTCAAGTAAAATCACTTTACATGAACATAGCTGACTTCCAGGACTTGAGTGGCACAAGTGCAGCAACAGGGAATGGTTACCTTTCTGGACAACCGTTGGGGACAGTAGCCAAGCCTGCTCCATCCTCCTGTAGGTTGGCTGTGTCAAGACACGCAGAGTGAACTGCAAGTGCAGCACAGCTGGTGTGCATTGCACAGGTCTCTGCAAAAGCGAAGGGGCATGTGTCAACAATGGTGATTAGGACGACAACAATTGATGAAGATTTTTACTGCCACTCATGTATTTCGATATATAATGTTGAATTTTGAAGTAAGATGTTGGAATTTGAGATTTGGCAATTTATGTCAATGTTACTTATAATCAGTTATCAGATTCATATTCCTTGGTGTCAAAGACCTACGAAAAGTGGTTTTATTTGTACCTATGTAACCTATCATTGACTCCTAAGAAGAATATCAGTTTTGAAGGACGGCTATTTTCGAATTGTCCAAGAAGGCGGAACCATTGAGAATTGGCTTTGGCTCCCGGCAGATTTGGTTTCAGAGTGTCAAAAACTACCAGTGTTCCAAATTTCATGCTTTTCGACCAATCTGTACAATTGCCCCCCTTTACAGACCGGACTATAGGTGATGATATCGTATAAGTCTTGCAAAACACATTGCAGAAAGACCTAGACAAAAATGTATATCATAACATTTTTTTCAGATACCGATGACTATGATTACTTCTACATTGGCATGAAGTACTTAGCACAGGAGGGCGGAGTGAGCTGGAGTGATGGGTCTCCTATTATCTACACCAATTTTGACTACATATGGGGTGAGTACTGAAAATAACGGCTGAAAAATTCGTAAGTTCTAACAACAGGGTGTATAACGATCTTGAAAATGCCTTGGATTTCTTGAAATTGTGCCAGAGAATGAGAAATAGCCTTGAATTTCATTTTGCACAATCAATACTTACTAGCTGGACCAGTGAAATTTTCACGGCTTTGCAAGGCCTTTCAGACAGACCCGTGAAACGATAATATTTTAGCATGGCAACACCACACTTATTCTTCAACACTGGTACTCGATACCGCATATTAAGTCCATCCTTTTGGTTGATAATAATATCTATAATTCCCTGCAGTGGAGTAGCCAGGGGAGGATCGTGGGGGCACTCTCCCTCCCTAAAAAGTTACACGCACACTTCACTGGAAATGAGGCCCTGAAAAAAATGTACTGCTTAGGGCCTAGCTTTTGTGTCTCGCTGCCCCCTCCTCCTGAATATTGCTATAGTCAAACCAGAGTAAGGAATCCGATTGGTGTGGCTAAGAACGCAAAGCAACTTGGCCCAATCTCACTTGAGCGCGTGTTATAACTTGTCTCAATCAATAAAGTTATATATATACTCGAATACTCAAAGTGCATTCGTCAATAGATTAGATTTTGCACTGCTGCGTTCAATTCAGCCCCCCCTCCCTTAAAGGACTGCATACGCTGGTTTGACTATAGCACTCTTAGTGCCCACCCCCACATGGAAATTTTCCATGTCTCAAATCGTTCATTCAGAAGAGCCCAAGGGCATAAAAATTATAAAAAGACCTTGCCCAACTGCACAGGACGGCTGACCTCCACGTATCATTGGACCAGTGGAATATTTATATAAGTTAGCAGCACCCGTGAGAAGTTCATGAACTAGCTTAAGGCGCTTCAGATAGATCAGTGAAACCTTTGCATTGTACCCTGTCAATTCCCCATCAACATCACAAACAACACCGAGATTCGATGAATGATATCTTATACGACCAGCCTTTTTGCTGATAATAATTACTAAAGCTGTCCTTGTCCAAGTGGACCCGTGGATTATATTTATAAGTTGCTCTATCTAACTGGACCCATGAACTTCCTTTGGCAGCAAACCACGATGCAGGTTCCCAAAGATTTATTCTTAGAAATTTCAGGCGTATATATATATATATATATATATATATATATATATATATATATATATTAAGCAGGTTTCGTTGAACGAAAGATGACATTGCGTTTTAATTACTTTAATTTCCAACCTTTCCAAGTGTCGGAAGCTACGTT
>LQNS02277097.1:1445373-1456676 GCA_001587735.2 Parhyale hawaiensis | reverse complement strand
TTCTAAACTGACTAGACTAATATTGTACATTTAATTCAAAATATTTGCAGAATTCTGTCCCGGCCCTCCTCCTGACTGTTGAGGTTCGGTCTCAGTTCCTTGATGAAAAGAGCTTCCAAAATAAGGAGATCTTGCTTGGTGCCAACTTACACAAATATATATATATATATATATATATATATATATATATATATATATAAACAATTAAAAAGACCTGGCCTGTGGCCGAGAGATTAGCCACCAGCCGTATCACAGATACGCCAGCTTCCAGAACTCAATAAAGCTCTAATTTCATTCTATCTATTAATGATAGGCCTCGTGAAGTGCGTAGGTAGGTAAGTAGGTACTAGCGTTATAATATTTAGATACCTAGCTAGTTACAGGGTCGCGCCAGGTCAGGCAAAATTAAAGAAAGATTAATGAATGCACCTGTAAGACAATACTTAATCCAAATTGATCAGAATGGTGACAACTTACGATCAAAATCGTTTATGTCTTATTGGCTGGTCACATCGGAGAGTAATATTTCACACTAGAGTGTCCGCGCTGTCATAAAATGACAGCGAAGAAGTTGTGATGACCTTCATTGATCATACTTTCGTTACTACAACTGCTAACCGTAGCACCCTGAGAAAAGCGTTTACGGCTTCACAGCCGCTCAGTATCGAAACTTTTTTTCTCTGAAATGGAGAAAAAAAACATTGCTTATTGCAGCCCGATCAGTAAGGGTCAAAGTAATAGCTCAGATTCGGTATTGTGGATACGTAGGCTAGCCTATACAGGTCCAATTGTTTTTGCTCAGCGGAAGCTGTTTCATCCAAGGAGCTTGTATAGAGAAGGAGGGAGCCAGTAGCCTTGCCCATTGAAGCTCAAGAGTCTCTTATGGCTGTCAGCCAGTTGCGTAAGCACCAATCGCATATCAGTAACTCGCTTTGTCTGCTGCTCCCAGTGAAACTCAGTGCTCCCCCGTCTTTTCCACCAATCAGCGTCTCACAGCTATAAGAGATCTTGTTAACTCGCTGGCAAGTCTGTAACTGGGCCACAAGGCTCCCTCCTTCTCTATTGAAGCTCCTTGGTTTCATCGACCATTGAATTAAATTTGGGAGAATTGCTGAAGCAACGAAATCGTCTGTGGGAAGAAACTACGAATCAAGATGCATGAGAGTTCCAATGGAAGCTTCAGATATCTTCAGTACTGCGATTTCAATTTCGGCAATGCAAGAAGTGCATTCGCCCGATACTTTGCCATAGATTCGATGTATAAAGAAGCTAATGCTTGTACAAATCAGACTAAGCACGCTATGTCTTCATTGTTTGAATTTCAACTGTCCCTGATTAAGATATGTTTGCCATCTTCTGCAACCCGGCCCATTTTCTACAGATCAGTTTTCAATGGAACTTGAGAGGACGACCAGAGCCTCCAACCTGGGCTAAATTCCGCCTATCTGTTTCGTTAAGAGCGTGACACCAAACATATAAATATATATATATATATTTATAAACACACGACGGCCATTCTTAGTATTAGATCATTCATGTCGACATCCTGAAATAGCAATTCTACGTGAGCCTCGAATTTACACAAGTTCAGCCTTGAAAATCTTGAATTAGCTAGCTTTGAATTTCATTTTCTCAAATCGTTATACACCCCGACCGAGCATAAAAAAAATTTCCCTAATCGTTATACACCCTGAACGAGCATAAAATCAGACACAGAGCTGAGCAAACGAGAGAACCAACAGATCACCACAGTCAATTTTATCATTTACCCTTCGTGATATACGGTAACAAAAAACACGTTAACGACTTTTTGAGTTATGGTACACAAAGTAGGCAAAAACAAACAAAAGGTTGGACGGATCTTCACCAAAAGTTGATCATCTGTTACTGCTAGCATAACCAACAACTCCTGTCAATTTCATAAAGATCTGTCCATAACTTTTTGAGTTATCTAAGTGACAGACAAGAAGACAGACAGAGCAATAGACAAACAAAGAGACAAACACGATAAAAACATAACATAACGTGCGCATACTTCTGATGAGAAGGAGGTGCTGCAACGACGAAGTTGTTAGTACAGTATTATTCATTACAAGTATGTTGCCAACGTTAAAACTCAGTTGTTATGGTTTTGTCCATTCAAGATTTTTACTTTTTCAGATCATAAAGCCAGGAAACTTGTTGAAAAATTACTAAATTTTATAAAGCTAATGAACTGAGATAATCTGGTAAAATATGCAGTCACATTACAAAATTGAAGAAACAATGTTGGATGCTAATAAAAGTGAAACTACTAGAAATTAGAACTTCACGAATTGATTAGTTTTAAGTCCAACGTAGTCTTATAATAACCAATATGACAAGGGGAGCAATTAAAGACATTTTCAGCATTTCAAGCACTCAGCCGCTACCTTAACCAAAAACGGGTATGATTTCTGATCACATAGCTTTGATAATCGGCCGTAGAATCCTCTAGTCCTAGAGAGCATCTATCTGCAGCACGAACCAGCCCGTGTGGATTTTTACGTGGATTGTACCGCTAAGTTCTTTTCACATTTGCTTCTCTTCACCTCGGCAATGGAAACGTGTGAATTTACACGGAAAATAAGTCCATAAAGGGCAAAGGGGTATTGTATTATAGAAGAAAAGCATCCATATAAGCGAGTCATCTGTGTTGTCAATGAGTTTCTAAGTTTACCTAATGAAATCTTACTAATCATGAAATGCCAGCATTGGTGTGTTTTTAAATTATAGATTTACTCTATCTCGCATGCCTGTGTTCCGCTGCTCAGCACGCCCTTTTTAACAGCTGTTGATTTTCTGAGTTTAATTATGGGCATATTGTGGTTTTCCCTCTAGAAGTTTTCCTAGTTTCTCATTGTTAATAATAAGTTATTAGGAATACAGCTCCTGTTACCTACATTTTACATGTGTTGTAAATCCAATATTATTATTATTATCACACCAGACTGGCGACGTGGGAACGGAGAAACTCCATGAGGTTAATAAACCCCCAAGCAGCCAGCCCAGAGAGTGAAAGAGAAAAAAGAAAGAGAAGATCCGAGATCAGAGGATTGCTCTGTGTACAGATCGTTTAAAGCTGCCTATACCCGCACCAGCAAAGACAGAGCCATCAAGACCATTCCAAACATCCATGCAAGATGGAAAAAACGAATGAGAATACTGGCCCATATAGCTTTGCAGTAGTTACAAGGCAACTCATGAAGAGTACCAGTACGTCGAGTATACCTCACCCGAGCAAATGGCTCCGGAAGAAAATCAGACAGTGGATGACTAGGGCAGAAATAAATTTTATACAAAAAGTAGAATCCAACAACTCTGCGACGATGCGCCTGATGTTAAAAATGATAAGTAGTTTTGTCACAGATTTGACCTAGCTATAATTTTCCATATAGTATTACCAATGCCTCTCCACCAACCTGAAGTTAACAGAATATCACTACCTCTCTTTATGCAATCCCACAGCTCCCCTTGCTGCCGACCAGTGCTTTTATCTGACCCTCTGGTATGAGATGTGGGAATGGATGATTTGCGACCAGGCCAACAAGTTCTTTTGCAAGAAGGCCCCGACAGTGACTTCGCTGCTGCCCTCTGCATCTGGGTGTTTGTCTGTAAGTGATCCTCCGTCGCTCTGGAAAAGAGGGGAGGTGGTGAGGGTGGGGAGTTGCTGCTTGATGTGACTCGATATAGCTACACGTAGGGCAACCGGCGTATTACCCTATCTCTAGCCAGAAGAATGTGTAACTTTTATGAGTTGCCTTTTGGCTTGAGTATTGGAAATATTTAGCAGGAATGGGCCTGGTGCTTGAAGGTTTAGCGTACGTTAGTAAGGTATTGACCCCTTGCATCACCCGACCTCTCCACGCGCAGATGTAATCTGTTCATTGTCACATATCTAACACATCTCTGTTTACTGCGACTGCAATATAGGATTATTGATTTGGGCACACCCATTTCCAACACCCAGTTTGTAATCTTATTAACTGATAACAAGTTTTCTATCGAACAGATTCAGGGTGATTTTTTTTTTTTTTTTTGAGGGGGGCAACCAATGCAACACTAGGCATTTGATTTAAAGCATGCGAACAGTTAATTTTAATTGGTATTTGTAAACATATTAATGAACAATAATTAAGAACCCCAAGCTATAAATTATTCAAAATCTGCAAAAAATAGAATCTTCTACGTATGATCTTATGAAAATGGGATTTAATAAAAAATTGCCAAATGTAAATCATTCAGAAGATGAAAAGAGAAAAAAAAAATTCTCCACCTAAAATCCTTGAAAAATGGGGCCGAACAAAAATATCGTAAAGACCATGCTCTACCGATGAACTTACAAAAATAGTATTTAATAAGTATTAAGGGGGCTTACGCTCCCCAATTCTCTTTAATATCTTCTTTGATGGATAGTGTCCACACCCATCTGAACCCAATCTGCGCCTGAGAGGAAAACAACATCAACCCCCACCACCATGATCATTATCTCTCTTTTAGTAGGCACGGCTACATGCATCTCAAAAGAAAAAGGCACACGCAACACGCCATAAAATTCTTGATGTAAGTTAGTAAGCAACTAAGATGCTGCAAACAAAGAAAGAAAAAAGAAAGGTTCGGAAGAAGGACTGGGCCGTACGGTGAACAAAGTGATCGGGGGCTGGACAGCGTGGGAGGAGCTAACACAGAGACGAATTTACTGTACCAGTGGATAGTCAGTGTCCACACGTTATTAAATAGACGGTGCCAGGAACAAATATTTTGCACAAACAAAAAAATGATTTAACAGTTTTTCCTGTTTAGATAGCTATATCGACGTAGTAGACTATTAGAGTAAAAGACACAGTGTGTATTATCAGTGAAACTTAGAGTAAGTATATCGACATGTAAACACTACACATGCAAACGTTTCAAAATAAAAGAATATATAGATCAGCTAAAATATTTGCACATATGGAAAGACTATCAGCAACAAATCAGTCTGTTACAAAGTGGGTATCCTAGTATATTGTTATTTTCGGCTTTATTTCAGATTAGGTCTTATTGCCTCCACCAAGGAGGTTATGTTTTCGTCGTGTTTGTCTGTCTGTCTTTCTGTCTGTCTGTCACCAAGATAACTCAAAAAGTTCTGAACTGATTTGGATGAAATTTACAGAGAGTAGTAGGTATATTAGGAGGAACAGATGATTAACTTTTGGTGAAGGTACGTCCATCCGTTTGTTTGTTTGTCTGCCTCATTTTTCTCACTGCCATAACTCAAAAAGGTATGTATGGATTTTTATGAAATTACCATGACTTGTTACGTATATAACAAAGAGTGAATGAACACATTTTGGCAATGTTCCGTTTGTTCGTTCGTTCGTCACTGTTTTTAATTTTATGCTTATTAGCACAATAACTCAAAAAATAATGGATCTTTATAAAATTAATGGGCAATGTTAATATTGTTGAAAGACATAAATGATTAAATTTTGGTGCAGATCGGTTCGTTCGTTTGTATGTTTGACTCATGTTTGTCATAACGTGTGTTAGGAGTATAACTCAAAAAGTTATGAACGGATCTTCAAGAAAACTGCACAAGCTATTATTACTATCAAAAGACACAAGTGATTCGATTTTGGAGTTAATACGAAGAAAATTATGGTTTCAGAGGCAATTTGAAATTTTTGCTACCGTTGCCTCGCTTGGCGGAGGTATGCGCTCTCAGAGTGCTCTAGTTGTTACCTAGATCAGCTTTAGCAAGGGTCTACACCCCTGGTTACAAGCTCAGGACCAGTTGAAAAGTTGAAAAATTAATATCTTGCATGGACCGATATTAAAAATTTCCTTATTTCAGTCTCCTCATTCCCAAAGATAATGTATAGAGAAGAAAAAAACATTTTCTGTTTAACCAGCTGATCAAATATTTAAAACCGGATCGTAGAAAAGTCTAAGTTTAGAGAAATTCATGGATTTCATCTCAGTTAGAGATAGTCACTCACAGCGCAGATGTCCCACTGTCTTCAGAGCCAGTAAACTGTCCTCCGCTGAACTTGGTCAGACCATTGAGCTGCAGAAGCAAGGTGTGTCGCAGCATGCAACCGCAGCTCAAGTTAAACACAGGAAAGCAATGACCTGTCGTTTTCTGAAAGAACCTGGCAGTCATAGAACAGCAATATCTAGGGTTGGACAAAAAAAGCATCACCCGCATTGATTTCGAAAATTTGTAGGTTGTCCGTTAAAGTAGAGGATGTTGTTCGATACAGATTAATGCACTCACTAACGCTGACTGCAGTCCAATATCGGTGATGTGATGCCTCAGGCAAAAGGACCGGAAAAGTAAAATACCGTAGCTATGTCTACGGAGGCCTCGTCTGCTTCCAGGTCTGCTTCCAGGCCGTGATTAGAGGTCACCAGGGAGCACCAGTCATATGTAGAACATTTAAAGTAAGGGTTTTGCTTACAGACGAGGAAAAAAACAATAAAGACAGAGTTGATGGCTTAAAACGGTATTTAGCACCGCATAGACTTGCTCCTAAAATGTTTTCTGCAAGGCGGAGCGGGTGTGTTTCGTCACAGCGTTGGGTGCCATTTCCTTCAGCAGCCAGTGGAACTGCAGGCTGTACATGGACGTCAGTCAGCGGCTGGTTATACTGACATGTAGCGCAGAGCATCCATAACAACGGATACCCCCCGTATGTGTGGTGATGGATGATGCTGCGAACAGGATAATGCGCCAATCCATAATGACCACCTGGCCAAGACTTTCTTACAGGTTAATGGTGTTCTTTTTTCCCTCATCTAGCCTGATCCGTAAATTTGAATTTTGCATAATGAACGTTTGGATATGGATGATAAGGAATATCTACAGATATGCACAACAATTTACGACAAATAATATCATCGTGATGGCATCTTTTCAGCTTAGAGTACTCTCACCATACACTCCTGGAACCCTCATTTCAATTATGGGGCAAAAAATTTTGGATGTTATTAACAGGACTGGAGGCGCGACTCATCCCTAAGACCTCATATTGTTAACTTCAGCATCACAGTAAAGTCTTTCTACTGCTTTACTCACTAGTTTTAATTTCTGACTAGCTGGTAAGCACCTCGCTTACTTCAAATGTAATTTTCTAATCAAATTGATGAGACAAAACTGACCTGTTTTCTTCATACATTTTCGCTACGGATGAGCAAACCTTAAGCCAGATAAGACGAAGACTATTGAATAAAATCTGATGTCGGACGCTTCGACCTCTCAAATTCAGGTCATCTTCAACGACGAAATATCTGGAAAACATAGAGGGTCAACTGCGATGAAAAGTGCAAGTAGAATCTAAAAATAACGGAGACAATAAGTAAAAATAAAAAAATACTGAGTGTAAACACTTGCCAGACGGAAAGCATTGGGTTGGTTATTGAGGCTTGTTTTAGACCTAAAAATATGCAAAGGACATTAAAAGTCTGACATCTAGGAAGTAACACTTTATGTGTCTTTATCGGTATTTTTAGATTTTACGTTCATTTTTTGTTACAACAAAAGTCCATACGTTCTCCAGCCAGTTAATTGCTGAAGATCTGCATTTAAGATGTCGTTCATTAATTTTCGTTTTTATCTACCACATCAGTTGCCAAATAAGACTGACCCATAATCTGTAAACGTTAGTTTGAAAAGCTTAAAAGTCAATCCATACAAAGTAATACTTGCAGTCCGAGACGGATACTCGAGGATGAATAGTTTTTAGCGCATCTGTGTGTAGATGTGTCTTCACGGTTCCGAAGCAAGGCGGGTGTATTCAGCGCTGTTGCTGTCCTCAGTGTTATGACGAAGGCGGTGGTGAGAGGCTGTGTGTGAGTAGGCGCTGGCGTGTCTGTATGTCGTCCGCTGTGGTGGGACTTGGTGGGCCATGTGCTGGGAGATCCCAACACGTTCTCAGCATCGGTTCTAGTTTCTTTTCAGTTTTTCAACAGGTTCTAGGGTGTGCATTTATGATATTAAAGGCAAACTCATGTGCATCTCTCCGGATAAAGTGACGCCATAGGTTTTTTTTTAATTTTTATTGCTTTGGTTATACTTCTGAACTGTTTCCAAGGGATTAATAGTAGCAACAGAGCACTGCGCTGCACATTGGAGCGTGAAAGTTATGCCTCCAACACTAGAAATATCGTCCTACCACATAACTGCAGAAGTTAATTTCAGCTCTGCGTTTTATCTAAAAAAATAAAACTGTAAGCAGGTTTAGGAGGGATTCACCACGATTTGGTAATGACATTCTCAGCGATATTTTCTGCTAACGTGATTTAATAACCCTCCTATCCGTTCGTGCTGACTGTATTTTACTGGGCATGTTGAGCAAAATTATTTATACACACGTTTTAACTGTGTGATGTTTAAACTCTATGCATAAAAATGGCCGCTTTCTCCACTGTCGGACTAACGAGACACGATTTGCACCCGGAATTCGATATTTTTGGAAAATTGACCTCGAAATGTCTCAGTTTAACGCGCTAAGTGCTTGATAACACCTACATTCTACCTCCCAGGGTCCTCTGTGTAGGAGTTTTTTGCATCAGGTAGAAAGAAGAATACAAAGAATATTTTTTGTAACATCACCCGGGATCCTCCCGCAGGAGGACGACCTGTACCATGGCACGTCCTGCTACCGGGCCATGTCGTCTGCTGTGGAGTACCGCACGGCAGAGGCCAACTGCTCTGCCCTCACAGACGGCGGCCACCTCGTCACTGTGAAGGACCAGTGAGTAGAATAAGCGGCNGGGCGACAAGGTGTGGATCGGCCTGCAGGAGGACGTCCACAGCGACGGCACGGTGGGCTTCGTCTGGGCGGACGGCACCGAGTTCGCTTTCGACAACTGGGGAGCTTTCGAGCCCAGTGAGTTCTAGTTTGGGTGACGGCTTTACTTTTGCGAAACTGAAAACAAATTTATTGTTCCGAGGCATGTAAAAAATCGCAAGCATCTGAGGAGTTTGCATGGCCACTGGCCAGTGAGTTGGGGATAGTTTTTTTTTTTTTTTGTTTTTTTTAGTCAAAATCTAAGGTGTCCGTGATTCTGTAGAAAAATTATAATGTGCAGTGAAGTGGAGGGTAGTGGCTTTTCTTTTACGCAACGAAAAGAAGCTTATTGCTGAGTAGTCAAGCTCAACATTACCTATGTAGGTATAGACTAACGTAAACGATTCAGTAGGATTATTCGTCTCAGGTCGCAACTGTTAACCATTTTCGCCAATGTTGGAGAACAATCTAAATGTTACCGTATTTGTAATAATTGAAACGTTTAGCACTCCTCATTTCTCGCGTATTCTTGAGGATTGAGTTCACGGTTGCAGCCGATTGCAGAATGACAGCTGTGGGTTTTTAGAAAAAAAAAATAAATCATATGATACTTGCGACGCTCCATCTATGTCTCTCTGTCACAATTTTTTCTTTTGTTTCCTTTTTTTTAGAATTGTCTCCTGCCAGTGGGTTTTGAATGTCAGGAACGCTACCGGTGCAACCTGAGTAGCGTAAAAACTAATATCTCTGATTTCGGACCAAACTCATGACCTCGGGACAATGGGTGCCCGGTGCTCTGCTGTTTTATTTTCTCTTTGTTTACTGACTTTGAGTTCTCTTGCGCTATATTCCGTGTTACAATTGCTCTTTGTTCGCTTTCTTGAAATAGTGTATTATGACTGGTAGGTTGACAATCTTTCTTTAATGTATTAATACTCTTTTTTCTGTCAATAATGAGATATTTGTGTGACTGAAGCATATTTAAACTTACGCTACGGCAATCCTGTTTAGTAATTTTCTATTTCAATTATAACCAATATTTGTTTCATTTTCAAATCAATTTTAATGCCTAGTGTGAAATATACCATGTTAACGAAGATGTAAAACATGTTCCTAAGAGAGCTTTCGTTCCGCAAGACTTGAATACTTTTTAGCGAGATCTCGTTAAAATTGTGAAAAAACTGGCAACAGTGAGAGTCTCCTGGGTGCAATTTCGCATCTGAGGCAGTAGAGTGTCGCCGGTCAGCAGAAGGGGAGGGATGACATGTCACACTGCCAGGAGTGCTGTAATGGTTCGACTGTGTTCTTATGTTTGCGCTTGAGCTAAGAATTGGCTGCTGCGTGTAGTAAAGTAGTTCCTTTTTAAAAAAGTTAACTAAATGTTGTAGCTTTAAATGGTTGTTGAACATATCCAGGTCTAGATTACCATTCCTACAAAACCGCTGAGACAGCTGCATTTTTACGGTCCTTTCAACGATCACGGACTTGAGGGGATCAACCCAGTTAAAAATTTTTTTGTGGACCGATTGCTCTGAAATTTGCACAGTATATGTAATTTTGAAAAAGAAACACATTTTGCTCGAACAACTTTTTACATTCAGGCCTTAGTTTTTGAGTTAAATAGAAATATATGTATATATATATATTTGTGAAGTTTCAAAGGAATAGAAGTCAAAAAGTTTTCATGCTAGATGAAAACAATGGCAGTTTTGAAATCCCTGAAGCAATCCCAACTAAACTATGAAGCTAGATTTTCAATTTTTTATTTCGTTTTCTTTTGATATACGATTTTCGATAGCCACCTGAATTAGAGGATATAAAAAGCAAAATTTTCGGCTTTGGGCTGTAGTAGAAAAAATTATGAGCCCAAAAGGGAAAATCCGATTTCATAGTTTTGTAAGGAATGTTTCAAGGATTTCAAAACTGTCATTGTTTTTATTTAGCATAAAAGTTTTTGACTTCTATTAGTTGTTAGGTAGAAAAATCACATATTGCAGGAGGGGCAAAAGCGTGAAATTTTGTTGTGAAATGTTATGTAATGCCCCTTTTTTGCAATATGAATGAAATTTAAATGCTGTAACAATATTGTATTAGCATTCACAAATAATATGCATGTATCATTTCATAATTTTTGACCCCATCGGTCACCGTGAGGACCCATCTCTAGGCGGTCTTATTTAGCAATATAGGTATTAATATACATACATATGTTGCTGTTGTTACGTAGGGGGCGGCTCCGGAGGGGGTCGGGCGCGTGGCGGAAGGTATGAGAAGGAAGGCAGGGAACACAAGAAGTCAGTCACAGATAAAGGACTGTCCCACAGAGAGGTAGGAAGAAGGGCGGTAGGGTGGGCGGGACACTCTAACTGGTAGTTGACGGTATGGGGGGCGCGGTGACACTCGGGACAGAAGTCGGAATCCGCCAGTCCGATCCTATGGCGGTATGACATTAGGGCAGAGCAGAAACCTGAGCGCAACTGTGATAGAGTGGAACGGGCCGCACGAGAGAGA